>JAUIMM010000651.1:6087500-6285000 GCA_031769625.1 Taudactylus pleione
GGGATAGGGGGTCACTTAATGATAACTTGCCTCCGGGCGTCTGGGATGAACTTACGCCACTGCTATGGCATAAGGATAAGCCATAGCACTGTAAGACAGACACAACCCCATCCTGACATCACCAGACCACTAATTACCCTCCACCAAAGCAGATAAGAACATCAATTAAGCTAATACTATATATACACACTGAAAACCAAACACACTGCGACACACTCTGAAAACCAAACAAACCAATGAAAGAATATCAACAAATCGGTTAGTAAGTAACAAAGCAGAATGGTAACTAGACAAAGTTCGGGTATATATATATATATATATATATATATATATATATATACAGATCCAGTCAGTCCACACTCACGTCATAAGTGAATTAGTGCTGGGGTAGTAGTTGGAGTGGGTGGTAGTTGTTCACTGTAAATAAAAATAGTTTATACTGCACCAGGTATCAGCCTATATGTATAAATTGTAATAGTCTTAATGACTACAGGTTTTCACCAGTCTTGAAAAACTCTCCGTTTGAATTGTGACGAAACGCGTTGACGTCATAGACAGCTACCTTGTGCCCAACAGTACTATCCGGAGTATCTGGAGCAGCAAGCTTATTCAACTGCACATTCCCTGGAATTACAAAGCATCGATCACCCACGTGTCCAGCTGGACTACCCGTAGTACTATCGTGACCTGCTCAGTACAAGCTGAAGCACAAAGAAGCAGCTCACTGTCAGTGAGTGGAAGATGGCTCCATCACGCCACAAATCCGAGTGCCCGGGTGGCAGTGAATTACACTGATGGGAGGTGTGGGAGCTAGAGAATACACTACCATCCACGGGTAAAACAAACGCCGGACGAAGTCAGTATAGATCTGGGCTGGGAAGCCAGCACAGATTACCTGATTCACCTTTATAAGGAATTGACATTTCATTATTAAAGCTATATGAACTTTAATGTTCACCATACATTTTATACATTCTGGATGAATAATCTTTTACATAAAAGAACTGGCATGCTAATTTACCCAGGACATGTAACAACCGGTCTCTGAACTGATCTAAAATAAGTGTTTTTATCACTTTGTATCTACTTTTATGGCTACTTCAAAGTTTGTCTGCTATTAGTATTTATGTGGATATGTCTATTGAAAATATTTTGTTCTTTTGTTCTTTTTTGAAGTTAGCATTTAACTTCTTATGCTTGTGGCTGGTTCTCCTAAAGCAGATTTTTTTAATTAGCAGAAGCGCCAGGAGCTTGGTACAGTAGTTCATTCTACCCTTGTGGTGTTGAATAGTTGTGCACCGTGTACACTTGTATAATATCAATACTTTGCAGTCCCAAAAAAGTCCATCTGGAGCTTTTATCAAAAGTGGCGCTGCATCAGACTTCACCAAGAACAGTTTTGATTATTCTAGGATGAAATGAGGAGCGCACAGTTGTAAAGTTGATAAATTTTATGTAGTAAAAAGAGCACATAATCACATACATGTAGGTAAAAGACAATCTGCATAAACCGTCTGTCACATCACCGCCAGCGCTGTAGATTATCCTCACTCCACCTCGGTGTTACTCTGGAGCTGCACAAGTTGGATTCATGCTCTCTGTCCTGCAATAATCTTTGCCCGTGGTGTGCCCGTCTGGGTCCGGCCCCACTGACATCACTAGTGATGTCAGTGGGTGTGCTTTTGGCTCGGATGGAGCCAAAAGCACTCCTGGGCTTGCGGCAGTGAGACCCTACCGCAGGGTCTCATCGCAAGCCCGATGGTCGCGATGGTCTTGACCATCGCGACCATCATTTAGGCTGCTCACTATTGCTGTGGGTGGCCACCCACAGCTATGCGAGCAGCCAGGAGGCCTCTGAAAAAAGGAGTAGGGATGGCCCTGATTCAGAGCGAGCGCTCTGTCAGAGCGTCTGAATCAGGGCCAAATTCCGTTATCAACTAATCCATATACTGGACACATTAAACTGTTCAGAAGATACATAGATGATGTACTAATAGTGTAGTCGGGTGATGAACTAAGAATTTATGGTGTATCTAAATAAAAATGATTATAATTTACACTTTACCAATTTAAAGCTTATTAAATAGAATTTCTAGATCTAGTAATAGATAGCCATATTACTGGCACTAAAGTAAAGACATATACTTTTATAAAAGAAGAGGACCGAAATAGTTATGTACACTTTCAGAGCTGCCATTATAAAAAATGGATTTCAAATATCCCCTGCTCGCAATTTAGAGATTTTATCGGAATTGTTCTGAAATTGGGGAAGTTTGAGGAACAAGCTGTCGAAAGGTTTAAAGATAAAATGTACTCAGAGAATATCATAGAAACCTGTAAAAATAAAGCTAAAACATGTGATAGATCTGAACTATTAACATATAAAGATAAGATGAATGACATGTGGAGCATAGATGACTTGGTCCCATTTGTTACCACTTATAATTAGGGGTGTGCACCGGCCACTTTTCGTGTTTTGTGTTTTGGTTTTGGATCTGGATCTTTCTTCGTGTTTTGGATCTGGATTGGTTTTGCCAAAACCACCCTTCCGTGTTTTGGGTTCTGGGTTTTGTGTTTTGGATCTGTATTTTTTTTTTAAAAAGCATAAAAACAGCTAAAATCACAGAATTTGTTGGTTTCTCTGCTCCTATGCTATTATTAACCTCAATAACCTTAATTTCCACTCATTTCCAGTCTATTCTGAACACCTCACACCTCACAATAGTGTTTTCATGTCCAAAAGGTTGCACCGAGGTAGCTGGATGACTATGCTAAGCGACACGAGTGGGCGGCACAAACACGTGACCCATCTAGGAGTGACACTGCAGTGGCAGACAGGATGGCAGTTAGAAAAACTAGGCCCCAAACTGTACATAATGCAAAGAAAAAAAAGAAGTGCAAGATGGAATTGTCCTTGGGCCCTCCCACCCACCCTTATGTTGTATAAACAGGACATGCACACTTTAACAAATCAATCATTTCAGCGCCAGGGTCTGCCACACAACTGTGGCTGAAATGATTGCTTCGTTTGGGCCCCCACAAAACAAGCTGGCAATTAATGTGTCCCTGCACAAACTGGCTCTACGGAGGCAAGATGTCATCCTCATCCTCCTCATCCACCGATTCCTCACCCTCTTCAGTGTGTACATCCTCATCCTCACAAAGTATTAACTCGTCCCCACTTGAATCCACCACCACAGGTCCCTCTGTACCTTCTGGAGGCTGGTCTCCCTGGAAGAGCTGATAATTCATTTTGATGAACATCATCTTCTCCACATTCTGTGGAAGCAACCTCCTACGCCTTTCGCTGACAAGGTTCCCGGCTGCACTAAACACTCTTTCGGAGTACACACTGGAGGGGGGGCAACTCAGGTAAAATAGAGCCAGCTTGTACAGGGGCCTCCAAATTGCCTCTTTTTCCTGCCAGTACAGGTATGGACTGTCTGACATGCCTACTTGGATGCTGTCACCGATGTAATCCTCCACCATTCTGTCAATGGTGACAGTATCATATGCAGTGACAGTAGACATGTCAGAAATTGTTGCCAGGTCCTTCAGTCCGGACCAGATGTCCAAACTTGGTCCTGCCTGCCCTGCATCACCGCCAGCGGGTTGCTTAGGATACCTAAGTTTTTTCCTGGCAGCCCCAGTTGCGGGAGAAAATGAAGAAGGAGCCATTGACGTGTCACGTTCCGCTTCAGCTGACAGTGTGTTCACCAGCAGGTCTTTGCACCTCTGCAGGCTTGTGTCGGCCGGAAAGAGAGACACCACATAGGCTTTAAACCTAGGATCAAGCACGGTGGCCAAAATGTAGTGGTCTGATTTCAACAGATTGACCACCCTGGAATCCTGGCAAAGCGAATGAAGGGCTTCATCCACAAGTCCCACATGCCGAGCGGAATCGCTCCGTCTTAGCTCCTCCTTCACTTTCTCCAGCTGCTTCTGCAAAAGCCTGATGAGGGGAATGACCTGACTCAAGCTGGCTGTGTCTGAACTGACTTCACGTGTGGCAAGTTCGAAGGGCTGGAGAACCTTGCACAACACGGAAATCATTCTCCACTGCGCTTGAGTCAGGTGCATACCCCCTCCTTTGCCTATGTCATAGGTGGATGTATAGGCTTGTATGGCCTTTTGCTGCTCCTCCATCCTCTGAAGCATATAGAGGGTTGAGTTCCACCGCGTCACAACCTCTTGCTTCAGGTGATGGCGGGGCAGGTTCAAGAGTGTTTGCTGGCGCTCCAGTCTTCGGCACGCAGTCGCTGAATGGCGAAAGTGGGCAGAAATTTTTCGGGCCACCCAAAGCGTCTCCTGCACGCCCCTGTCGCTTTTCAGAAAATTCTGCACCACCAAGTTTATTGTGTGAGCAAAACATGGGACGTGCTGGAATTTGCCCAGATGTAATGCCCGCACAATATTGGTGGCGTTGTCAGATATCACAAATCCCCAGGAGAGTCTAAGTGGGGTAAGCCACTGGGCGATGATTTCCCTCAGTTTCTCTAAGAGGTTGTCGGCGGTGTGCCTCTTACTGAAACCGGTGATACACAGCGTAGCCTGCCTTGTAACGAGCTGGCGATTCTGAGATGCTGCTACTGGTGACGCTGCTGCTGTTGCTGCGTAAGGTGATACATCTACCCAGTGGGCTGTCACAGTCATATAGTCCTTAGTCTGCCCTGTTCCACTTGTCCACATGTCCGTGGTTAAGTGGACATTGTGTACAACGGCATTTTTCAGGACACTGAGGACACTTTTTCTGACGTTTCTGTACAGTCTCGGTATCGCCTGCCTAGTGAAGTGGAATCTAGACGGGATTTGGAACCGGGGACACACTACCTCCATCAATTGTCTAAATCCCACTGCACTAATGGCGGATACCGGACGCACGTCTAACACCAACATAGCAGTCAAGGCCTCAGTTATACGTTTTGCTTCAGGATGACTGCTGTCGTACTTCATCCTCCTCGCTAAGGACTGTTGGAGGGTCAATTGTTTAGTAAAAGTAGTGGTGTTCCTACTTCCTCTCTGGGATGATGAACGACTCCCAGCAGCAGCAACAGCAGCAGCAGTAGGCGTAGCAATGCAGGATCCTCCAGAGGAATCCCGGATAGGAGAGTCAGTCATGCCAGTGACATGGCCTGCAGGACTACTTCCGATCCTGACTAAGGAGGAAATTGACGAGGAGGGAGTTGACGGTGTGGTTTGCAGGCGCTTGGATACAACAGGACAACGGGATTTAGGTGTCCCTGGACTGCTTACGGTCTTAGCCAAAGTTTCTGAACTTGACAGTAACTTTTTATGAACGCGCTGCAGGTGCCGTATAAGGGAGGATGTTCCTAGGTGGTTGACGTCCCTACCCCTACTTATTTCACCTTTACATATGGTACATATGGCAAGACAGTTGTTGTCCGGATTTGGATAGAAATATTGCCAGACCAAAGAGGTGGAATGTTTGGTCTTCTGCCCAGGCATGACCGTGATGGGCTTTTTCATCCCACGGACAACAACTGTCTCCCCCGGAGCCTGATTTAAACAAACCACATCACCATCAGAATCCTCCTCGCCAACTTCCTCCTCAGCGCCAGCTACACCAGTATCCTCATCCTGTTGTACTTCAACAGTGACATCTTCAATTTGCATATCAGCAAGTGGACTGTGGGTGCTCCTTTCAGCACTTGCAGGGGGCGTGCAAATGGTGGAAAGAGCCACCTCTTCCCGTCCAGTGCTGGGAAGGTCAGGCATCGCAACCACCACCACACTTGGACTCTCCTTGGGGATTTGTGATATCTTCTTAGAAAGCACAGTTCTTCGCTGTGCTTTTGCCAGCTTAACTCTTTTGATTTTTTTAGTGGGAGGAGGGCTTCCATCGTCATGTGAAGCTGAACCACTAGTCATGAACATACTAGGGATCGACCTTAGCCGTTCCTTGCCACTCCGTGTCGTAAATGGCATATTGGCAAGTTTACGTTTCTCTTCAGCTGATTTAAATGTCTTTTTCAAGGTCATTTTCCTGAACTTTGCCATTTGGGATTGTATGTGCCCTCTACTATGACATTGGGCATCGGCCTTGGCAGACGACGTTGATGGCATGTTATCGTCTATGTCATGACTAGTGGCAGCAGCTTCAGCACTAGGAGGAAGTGGTTCTTGATCTTTCTCTATTTTATTTTTATCGGAGAAAGTTTGGTCCTCCATTTATGTTATATCGATTTGATATATACGTGCGGCTAAACACAGAAAATAATTTTTTTTTTGGTTTGGACTGGAGTGTACTTTCGGGGGTTACAGCACCCTTTAACGGTCAAGCCAGCTGGCCCTTTACTTATGACACAGGCGCACTCTTGGCACTACTTTGTTGATGCACGTGCGGCTACTGCGCACACAATTCACAAACACAGAAAATAATTTTTTTTTGGTTTGGACTGGAGTGTACTTTCGGGGGTTACAGCACCCTTAACGGTCAAGCCAGCCGGCCCTTTACTTATGACACAGGCGCACGCTTGGCACTACTTTGTTGATGCACGTGCGGCTACTGCGCACACAATTCACAAACACAGAAAATAATTTTTTTTTGGTTTGGACTGGAGTGTACTTTCGGGGGTTACAGCACCCTTTAACGGTCAAGCCAGCCGGCCCTTTACTTATGACACAGGCGCACGCTTGGCACTACTTTGTTGATGCACGTGCTGCGACTGCGCACACAATTCACAAACACAGAAAATAATTTTTTTTTGGTTTGCCCTGGAGTGTACTTTCGGGGGTTACAGCACCCTTAACGGTCAAGCCAGCCGGCCCTTTACTTATGACACAGGCGCACGCTTGGCACTACTTTGTTGATGCACGTGCGGCTACTGCGCACACAATTCACAAACACAGAAAATAATTTTTTTTTGGTTTGGACTGGAGTGTACTTTCGGGGGTTACAGCACCCTTTAACGGTCAAGCCAGCCGGCCCTTTACTTATGACACAGGCGCACGCTTGGCACTACTTTGTTGATGCACGTGCGGCTACTGCGCACACAATTCACAAACACAGAAAATATATTATTTTTTTAGCACTTGGGGGGAGCACCCCTGATGGACAGAACACCCCCTGGACAACACTACAGCACTCCTTTAGGACTGGGACACTGCACAGGACTTTGGAGTGGACACAGCCCCTATGGAGAACTGACTGCACAACACAGTCCAGCCAGCCCCTATGGACTTTGAAGTAGTGGACACAGCCCCTATTAACAACAGCAGCACAGCACAACACAGCCAGCCCCTATGGACTTTGAAGTAGTGGACAACAGCAGCACTACACTACACTACACTACACAGCCCTAACTCCCACCCTCCCTCTTCACTGTCCACAGCCGAGTGAGAAAATGGCGCCGACGCGGGTACCTTATATAGGATCCAAAACCCGCGAGACTCGGAAGGCGGGATGATGATGTTTTGCCTCGATTTCAGATCCGAGTCAGGCGGGAAAAGTCGAGCCTGACTCGGATCGGACTCGGATCGGGGGGGCTCGGGGGGGTTCGGATTTCAGAAATCCGAACCCACTCACCTCTACTTATAATATAAGATTTAAGGAAATACAAAATGTATTGGGTAAACTTTGGGATATAGGCCCTGTTTCAGAGCCGGACGCTCTGACCAGAGCCCTCTCTCTGAATCAGGGCCCACCTCCATTAAAATGGAGCGTCCTCCTGGACGCTCGTATAGCTGTGGGTCACCACCCACAGCATATACGAGCGTCCAACAAGATGGTCGCGATGGTCTTGACCATCGCGACCATCGGACTTGCGAGTGAAACCCTGTGGTCGGGTTTCTCAACCGCAAGGCCAGGAGTGATTTTGGCTCTATCAGAGCCAAAATCACTCCCACTGACATCACTAGTGATGTCAGTGGGGCCGGCTTCAGACGGTAGGTGTTCCCATAAGAACGCCTCCGTCTGGCAGGCACGCCCCCGGCACGCCCACCAAAGGGGGCGTGCTGTCAATCAACATGGACAGCACGCCCCCTTTGGTGCGAGACCCGGAGCGATGGAAAGTCCTTCGCTCGCCAGATCTCGCGCATGCGCACGACGGAGCTCCCTCCGTCGTGTGCATGCGCAGTGGGGAACATCGACCCACTTGCGAGCGTACTGCTGCTCGCGAGTGGGTCTGAATGACCCCCATAGAGTGTATGGACCAGTTGCTTGAAGGGTTGAGTCTAGATAATCCGCCCATTAGATATAGAAGATCATCCAATTTAAAAAATAAATTGGCATCAAGCAATTTAAGAACAATGAGAGATGAATGTTGGTTGAGTAAAATGGAAAGGTTTTTCCCATGCAATAAATGTAAGGTCTGTAAGTTTGCTGATGAGAATAATAAGGAATTTTGTGATTCAAAGGACATTAAATCACGGAAGATTAAAGGTAAACTTAGCTGCACAAGCACACATGTTCTATATCTATTGGAGTATGGATGTGGGATACGCTACTTACGTAGGCAAAACTATACGTCAGCTGAAACTGTGTATATTAGAGCATATGCATAACATCTTAAACAATGTAAAAAATCATAGTGTTCTTCATCAATTCTCTAAGTGTGGTAATTGTAAATTAGATAGCTTTTCCTTTAAAGCAATAGAACAAATAAAATTGGATGAGAGAATAGGAAATATTTTACAGCAGCTCTCAAAACGTGAAACATTTTGGATTTATACCCTTGATACTTTCTCACCAAGTGGTTTACATGAAGGTTGTGACATCGCCCCTTTTTTGCACAATTAATGTGACTAATGTTGATCTGTTGTGCCCTGCCCGTTGTTAGTATTTTTACCTGGTCAGGGGGCTTATAGGGAACAATAGAGGTTACATAGTGTGCAAATATCAGATGTCCAGAACGTTGGTATTTTTTAGGGATAATGAATAAAATACTGGGTATAAATTGATTACCTCTCTGGAGAATGGATCTCATTGATTGCCAATAAATACAAATAAAAGACTTGTTCTCTATTTGGTGTATGGGTTTTATATATAGATTTTTATAAAATATAATATATAGGATAGAAGAGGGTAGTGTTTATGCTTTGCTATCTGTCAGTTGTAGGGGCGTATTTATAATGGGTGTCCGGAGTCCCACATCGGCGCCGGTGTCAGTGCTGTAAAAACATCTGGAAAATGGCCACAACGGTCATTTTTCCGGTGACCTGCGCATACGTTACAGACCAGTGATTCCCAACCTCGGTCCTCAAGGCACACTAACAGTCCAGGTTTTAGTGATATCACTGCTTAAGCACAGATGGTTAAATCAAAATACCTAAGGTACTAATTACTGTAAGTCTCCTGTGCTCAACTATGGCTATCCTTAAAACGTGGACTGTTAGTGTGCCTTGAGGACCGTGTTTGGGAACCCCTGCTATAGACCCTGGGCACACTCTAGTTCCCAGAGTCTATCAGTGCAGAGCTGGCCCCGCTGTGCTCAGTTCGCTGTCAGCCGCCGGACTTTGAGGAGGGGGCCCATGACGGAGACTGTACATGGGCCCCCTACTCTCAAGAATCGCCCCTGGTCAGATGATGGCTTTTATTATATGGATTGTGCAGACTGAATGCGAATTTGAATAAATCTTGTACAAAGGTGAAGATCGCTGCCGAAAGTCTGTTATGTGTTACAAACCAGCCACCATAATGGAGATTGTGAGCATGGGTATTAAGAACACCTGCTATATACTGTAGCTCATTAGATTCAGACAGGGATCTTTAACCTTTACTTTATGCAATATATATAAATGTATGTTTTTATAAAAAATGTTATTATTATGACTGTTATATATGTGTATGATTATTATATATGATTATAGTGTGATTTCAATGTGAATTGTGCATGTTATTACCAGTCAATAAGGTAACAATGAATTGATTGATATGGGTATTTAAACTGATGCCGGGGGAAGAGAACCACACCACCTGATGAAGTCATTGCGTGACGAAACATGTTGAGGCGTGGCTTGTGTTGTGGACGCTGTAAAGAGATCTGCCTGTGTCCAGAGCCGGCGTTACTCATGGAAGAGGTCTCATTCCTGGAATTGCTGCTATCTGCCAGGGACTGGGTGACCATTGAAATTTCATGCTTGCTGTTTTAAACTTTAATTGTATGTGGATATTTACCCAAGTAAAGAGTACGTTTTACGTTATTACTGAGTGCGCTCTCCTTTATCCATTTTATATATATATATATATATTAGGGGTGAGCGGGTTCGGATTTCTGAAATCCGAACCCCCCCGAGCCCCCCCGATCCGAGTCCGATCCGAGTCAGGCTCGACTTTTCCCGCCTGACTCGGATCTGAAATCGAGGCAAAACGTCATCATCCCGCCTTCCGAGTCTCGCGGGTTTTGGATCCTATATAAGGTACCCGCGTCGGCGCCATTTTCTCACTCGGCTGTGGACAGTGAAGAGGGAGGGTGGGAGTTAGGGCTGTGTAGTGTAGTGTAGTGTAGTGTAGTGTAGTGCTGCTGTTGTCCACTACTTCAAAGTCCATAGGGGCTGGCTGTGTTGTGCTGTGCTGCTGTTGTTAATAGGGGCTGTGTCCACTACTTCAAAGTCCATAGGGGCTGGCTGGACTGTGTTGTGCAGTCAGTTCTCCATAGGGGCTGTGTCCACTCCAAAGTTCTGTGCAGTGTCCCAGACCTAAAGGGGTGCTGTAGTGTTGTCCAGGGGGTGCTCTGTCCATCAGGGGTGCTCCCCCCAAGTGCTAAAAAAATAATATATTTTCTGTGTTTGTGAATTGTGTGCGCAGTAGCCGCACGTGCATCAACAAAGTAGTGCCAAGCGTGCGCCTGTGTCATAAGTAAAGGGCCGGCTGGCTTGACCGTTAAAGGGTGCTGTAACCCCCGAAAGTACACTCCAGTCCAAACCAAAAAAAAATTATTTTCTGTGTTTGTGAATTGTGTGCGCAGTAGCCGCACGTGCATCAACAAAGTAGTGCCAAGCGTGCGCCTGTGTCATAAGTAAAGGGCCGGCTGGCTTGACCGTTAAGGTTGCTGTAACCCCCGAAAGTACACTCCAGTCCAAACCAAAAAAAAAATTATTTTCTGTGTTTGTGAATTGTGTGCGCAGTAGCCGCACGTGCATCAACAAAGTAGTGCCAAGCGTGCGCCTGTGTCATAAGTAAAGGGCCGGCTGGCTTGACCGTTAAGGGTGCTGTAACCCCCGAAAGTACACTCCAGTCCAAACCAAAAAAAAAATTATTTTCTGTGTTTGTGAATTGTGTGCGCAGTAGCCGCACGTGCATCAACAAAGTAGTGCCAAGCGTGCGCCTGTGTCATAAGTAAAGGGCCAGCTGGCTTGACCGTTAAGGGTGCTGTAACCCCCGAAAGTACACTCCAGTCCAAACCAAAAAAAAAATTATTTTCTGTGTTTGTGAATTGTGTGCGCAGTAGCCGCACGTGCATCAACAAAGTAGTGCCAAGCGTGCGCCTGTGTCATAAGTAAAGGGCCGGCTGGCTTGACCGTTAAGGGTGCTGTAACCCCCGAAAGTACACTCCAGTCCAAACCAAAAAAAAAATTATTTTCTGTGTTTGTGAATTGTGTGCGCAGTAGCCGCACGTGCATCAACAAAGTAGTGCCAAGCGTGCGCCTGTGTCATAAGTAAAGGGCCGGCTGGCTTGACCGTTAAAGGGTGCTGTAACCCCCAAAGTACACTCCAGTCCAAACCAAAAAAAAAATTATTTTCTTGTTTGTGAATTGTGTGCGCAGTAGCCGCACGTGCATCAACAAAGTAGTGCCAAGCGTGCGCCTGTGTCATAAGTAAAGGGCCGGCTGGCTTGACCGTTAAAGGGTGCTGTAACCCCCGAAAGTACACTCCAGTCCAAACCAAAAAAAATTATTTTCTGTGTTTGTGAATTGTGTGCGCAGTAGCCGCACGTGCATCAACAAAGTAGTGCCAAGCGTGCGCCTGTGTCATAAGTAAAGGGCCGGCTATCTTGACCGTTAAAGGGTGCTGTAACCCCCAAAGTACACTCCAGTCCAAACCAAAAAAAAAATTATTTTCTGTGTTTGTGAATTGTGTGCACAGTAGCCGCACGTGCATCAACAAAGTAGTGCCAAGCGTGCGCCTGTGTCATAAGTAAAGGGCCGGCTGGCTTGACCGTTAAAGGGTGCTGTAACCCCCGAAAGTACACTCCAGTCCAAACCAAAAAAAAATTATTTTCTGTGTTTGTGAATTGTGTGCGCAGTAGCCGCACGTGCATCATCAAAGTAGTGCCAAGCGTGCGCCTGTGTCATAAGTAAAGGGCCGGCTGGCTTGACCGTTAAGGGTGCTGTAACCCCCGAAAGTACACTCCAGTCCAAACCAAAAAAAAAATTATTTTCTGTGTTTGTGAATTGTGTGCGCAGTAGCCGCACGTGCATCAACAAAGTAGTGCCAAGCGTGCGCCTGTGTCATAAGTAAAGGGCCGGCTGGCTTGACCGTTAAGGGTGCTGTAACCCCCGAAAGTACACTCCAGTCCAAACCAAAAAAAAAATTATTTTCTGTGTTTGTGAATTGTGTGCGCAGTAGCCGCACGTGCATCAACAAAGTAGTGCCAAGCGTGCGCCTGTGTCATAAGTAAAGGGCCGGCTGGCTTGACCGTTAAGGGTGCTGTAACCCCCGAGAGTACACTCCAGTCCAAACCAAAAAAAAAAATTATTTTCTGTGTTTGTGAATTGTGTGCGCAGTAGCCGCACGTGCATCAACAAAGTAGTGCCAAGCGTGCGCCTGTGTCATAAGTAAAGGGCCGGCTGGCTTGACCGTTAAGGGTGCTGTAACCCCCGAAAGTACACTCCAGTCCAAACCAAAAAAAAAATTATTTTCTGTGTTTGTGAATTGTGTGCGCAGTAGCCGCACGTGCATCAACAAAGTAGTGCCAAGCGTGCGCCTGTGTCATAAGTAAAGGGCCGGCTGGCTTGACCGTTAAGGGTGCTGTAACCCCCGAGAGTACACTCCAGTCCAAACCAAAAAAAAAAATTATTTTCTGTGTTTGTGAATTGTGTGCGCAGTAGCCGCACGTGCATCAACAAAGTAGTGCCAAGCGTGCGCCTGTGTCATAAGTAAAGGGCCGGCTGGCTTGACCGTTAAAGGGTGCTGTAACCCCCGAAAGTACACTCCAGTCCAAACCAAAAAAAAATTATTTTCTGTGTTTGTGAATTGTGTGCGCAGTAGCCTCACGTGCATCAACAAAGTAGTGCCAAGCGTGCGCCTGTGTCATAAGTAAAGGGCCGGCTGGCTTGACCGTTAAGGGTGCTGTAACCCCCGAAAGTACACTCCAGTCCAAACCAAAAAAAAAATTATTTTCTGTGTTTGTGAATTGTGTGCGCAGTAGCCGCACGTGCATCAACAAAGTAGTGCCAAGCGTGCGCCTGTGTCATAAGTAATGGGCCGGCTGGCTTGACCGTTAAAGGGTGCTGTAACCCCCAAAGTACACTCCAGTCCAAACCAAAAAAAAAATTATTTTCTGTGTTTAGCCGCACGTATATATCAAATCGATATAACATAAATGGAGGACCAAACTTTCTCCGATAAAAATAAAATAGAGAAAGATCAAGAACCACTTCCTCCTAGTGCTGAAGCTGCTGCCACTAGTCATGACATAGACGATAACATGCCATCAACGTCGTCTGCCAAGGCCGATGCCCAATGTCATAGTAGAGGGCACATACAATCCCAAATGGCAAAGTTCAGGAAAATGACCTTGAAAAAGACATTTAAATCAGCTGAAGAGAAACGTAAACTTGCCAATATGCCATTTACGACACGGAGTGGCAAGGAACGGCTAAGGTCGATCCCTAGTATGTTCATGACTAGTGGTTCAGCTTCACATGATGATGGAAGCCCTCCTCCCACTAAAAAAATCAAAAGAGTTAAGCTGGCAAAAGCACAGCGAAGAACTGTGCTTTCTAAGAAGATATCACAAATCCCCAAGGAGAGTCCAAGTGTGGTGGTGGTTGCGATGCCTGACCTTCCCAGCACTGGACGGGAAGAGGTGGCTCTTTCCACCATTTGCACGCCCCCTGCAAGTGCTGAAAGGAGCACCCACAGTCCACTTGCTGATATGCAAATTGAAGATGTCACTGTTGAAGTACAACAGGATGAGGATACTGGTGTAGCTGGCGCTGAGGAGGAAGTTGGCGAGGAGGATTCTGATGGTGATGTGGTTTGTTTAAATCAGGCTCCGGGGGAGACAGTTGTTGTCCGTGGGATGAAAAAGCCCATCACGGTCATGCCTGGGCAGAAGACCAAACATTCCACCTCTTTGGTCTGGCAATATTTCTATCCAAATCCGGACAACAACTGTCTTGCCATATGTACCATATGTAAAGGTGAAATAAGTAGGGGTAGGGACGTCAACCACCTAGGAACATCCTCCCTTATACGGCACCTGCAGCGCGTTCATAAAAAGTTACTGTCAAGTTCAGAAACTTTGGCTAAGACCGTAAGCAGTCCAGGGACACCTAAATCCTGTTGTCCTGTTGTATCCAAGCGCCTGCAAACCACACTGTCAACTCCCTCCTCGTCAATTTCCTCCTTAGTCAGGATCGGAAGTAGTCCTGCAGGCCATGTCACTGGCATGACTGACTCTCCTATCCGGGATTCCTCTGGAGGATCCTGCATTGCTACGCCTACTGCTGCTGCTGTTGCTGCTGCTGGGAGTCGTTCATCATCCCAGAGAGGAAGTAGGAACACCACTACTTTTACTAAACAATTGACCCTCCAACAGTCCTTAGCGAGGAGGATGAAGTACGACAGCAGTCATCCTGAAGCAAAACGTATAACTGAGGCCTTGACTGCTATGTTGGTGTTAGACGTGCGTCCGGTATCCGCCATTAGTGCAGTGGGATTTAGACAATTGATGGAGGTAGTGTGTCCCCGGTTCCAAATCCCGTCTAGATTCCACTTCACTAGGCAGGCGATACCGAGACTGTACAGAAACGTCAGAAAAAGTGTCCTCAGTGTCCTGAAAAATGCCGTTGTACACAATGTCCACTTAACCACGGACATGTGGACAAGTGGAACAGGGCAGACTAAGGACTATATGACTGTGACAGCCCACTGGGTAGATGTATCACCTTACGCAGCAACAGCAGCAGCGTCACCAGTAGCAGCATCTCAGAAACGCCAGCTCGTTACAAGGCAGGCTACGCTGTGTATCACCGGTTTCAGTAAGAGGCACACCGCCGACAACCTCTTAGAGAAACTGAGGGAAATCATCGCCCAGTGGCTTACCCCACTTAGACTCTCCTGGGGATTTGTGATATCTGACAATGCCACCAATATTGTGCGGGCATTACATCTGGGCAAATTCCAGCACATCCCATGTTTTGCTCACACAATAAACTTGGTGGTGCAGAATTTTCTGAAAAGCGACAGGGGCGTGCAGGAGACGCTTTGGGTGGCCCGAAAAATTTCTGCCCACTTTCGCCATTCAGCGACTGCGTGCCGAAGACTGGAGCGCCAGCAAACACTCTTGAACCTGCCCCGCCATCACCTGAAGCAAGAGGTTGTGACGCGGTGGAACTCAACCCTCTATATGCTTCAGAGGATGGAGGAGCAGCAAAAGGCCATACAAGCCTATACATCCACCTATGACATAGGCAAAGGAGGGGGTATGCACCTGACTCAAGCGCAGTGGAGAATGATTTCCGTGTTGTGCAAGGTTCTCCAGCCCTTCGAACTTGCCACACGTGAAGTCAGTTCAGACACTGCCAGCTTGAGTCAGGTCATTCCCCTCATCAGGCTTTTGCAGAAGCAGCTGGAGAAAGTGAAGGAGGAGCTAAGACGGAGCGATTCCGCTCGGCATGTGGGACTTGTGGATGAAGCCCTTCATTCGCTTTGCCAGGATTCCAGGGTGGTCAATCTGTTGAAATCAGACCACTACATTTTGGCCACCGTGCTCGATCCTAGGTTTAAAGCCTATGTGGTGTCTCTCTTTCCGGCCGACACAAGCCTGCAGAGGTGCAAAGACCTGCTGGTGAACACACTGTCAGCTGAAGCGGAACGTGACACGTCAACGGCTCCGTCTTCATTTTCTCCCGCAACTGGGGCTGCCAGGAAAAAACTTAGGTATCCTAAGCAACCCGCTGGCGGTGATGCAGGGCAGGCAGGACCAAGTTTGGACATCTGGTCCGGACTGAAGGACCTGGCAACAATTTCTGTGGTGGAGGATTACATCGGTGACAGCATCCAAGTAGGCATGTCAGACAGTCCTTACCTGTACTGGCAGGAAAAAGAGGCAATTTGGAGGCCCCTGTACAAACTGGCTCTATTTTACCTGAGTTGCCCCCCCTCCAGTGTGTACTCCGAAAGAGTGTTTAGTGCAGCCGGGAACCTTGTCAGCGAAAGGTGTAGGAGGTTGCTTCCACAGAATGTGGAGAAGATGATGTTCATCAAAATGAATTATCAGCTCTTCCAGGGAGACCAGCCTCCAGAAGGTACAGAGGGACCTGTGGTGGTGGATTCAAGTGGGG
Source organism: Taudactylus pleione (assembly GCA_031769625.1). Lineage (NCBI taxonomy): Eukaryota > Metazoa > Chordata > Amphibia > Anura > Myobatrachidae > Taudactylus > Taudactylus pleione. Next base: position 6,103,971 of record JAUIMM010000651.1, read on the forward strand.
ACGAGTTAATACTTTGTGAGGATGAGGATGTACACACTGAAGAGGGTGAGGAATCGGTGGATGAGGAGGATGAGGATGACATCTTGCCTCCGTAGAGCCAGTTTGTGCAGGGACACATTAATTGCCAGCTTGTTTTGTGGGGGCCCAAACGAACCAATCATTTCAGCCACAGTTGTGTGGCAGACCCTGGCGCTGAAATGATTGGTTTGTTAAAGTGTGCATGTCCTGTTTATACAACATAAGGGTGGGTGGGAGGGCCCAAGGACAATTCCATCTTGCACCTCTTTTTTTTCTTTGCATTATGTACAGTTTGGGGCCTAGTTTTTCAAACTGCCATCCTGTCTGCCACTGCAGTTTCACGCCTAGATGGGTCACGTGTTTGTGCCGCCCACTCGTGACGCTTAGCATAGTCATCCAGCTACCTCGGTGCAACCTTTTGGACATAAAAACACTATTGTGAGGTGTGAGGTGTTCAGAATAGACTGGAAACGAGTGGAAATTAAGGTTATTGAGGTTAATAATAGCATAGGAGCAGAAAAACCTACAAATTCTGTGATTTTAGCTGTTTTTATGCTTTTTTTCAAAAAAATACAGATCCAAAACACAAAACCCAGAACCCAAAACACGGAAGGGTGGTTTTGGCAAAACCAATCCAGATCCAAAACACGAAGAAAGATCCAGATCCAAAACCAAAACACAAAACACGAAAAGTGGCCGGTGCACACCCCTAATATATATATATATATATATATATATATTAAACTAATTCTAGTCATAGGGAAAAGCAAAGCAATAGTGATTTGAAAGCTGCACACAGTTGACAAAGACAGACAACATAGCGGACAAACAAACCTCAGCTGGGGTCTATTGGGACAGAACCAAACAAAGTAAACATGAAAGCCTGGCCTTACCTCTGAACAAAGCAAAAGCACAATTAACGCTAAATGAATCGATCCGTACATTTCCTCACCAATATCATCTCTCCACTTGGAAGTCTCTAGCACAACAAATTTAACCTTCCTAATCCCATTATGCAGATGCCGGAAAATGGTTGTTATCACAATGAACACATTCCTAACTGAGTCACAGCTACTGGAACTAGAGGACCAAGACTTGCATAACCATTGTCTGTGATTACCCCTACATTGACATGAACGTTTATTAGCCGGACCACTGAAAGAAGAGCAATCAGTGCTTGACAAGGAAAAAACCACCACTGTGCTTTTTAGAATCCCGGACCAGAACAGACAATGATTCTCCTGCTATATTAGTACTGGCTTCTACACAAGCCAGAGTCACAGCTGCTACCACATACGCTAAGGGGAGCAAGGGTGCATCCTGGCAAAATTCAGGAGGAGGAAGGGGGCCAGGAATGTCCACACTGGTAGCCTGTTTACTGTAGAATGGAACCTATGGCCATGGGAACTACAGGGGACACCTGCAAGCCAACAACCTGCATTAATTGCCACAGTAAAGGCTACCTGGGGAAGGGTCTGAGTCACAGACCCCTGTGGAGCAGCAGCAGGAGAAACACCCACTGGTTTCACAGAGTAACCAGGGGCTTGAAAAACTAACAGAGGGGTCAAAGCACCAGCTAACACTACCAAAGTGCTGCTGACACTGGGTTACAGTTGATAGATAATACTGTAGTTAGGAGGCTGACCCAGAAGGGACTCACCAAAACCAGTGGAATAAGACGTCCTGCAACCGGCTGGCAAATTCTACTAGGTAAAATTGGAGTGCACCTCAATGAGCATGATGGGTGCTGATAACACAAAAGAAGGGGATCCCGCCAGAACCTCGCTGTACAAGTGCTGAACACTGGGCGAAGCAGCACTTGGTAGCACCAGAGAAGCATAAGCCACCTCCAGAGATGTAAGGTCTGCAGTGGGCGGATAAATGAACATGCCACAGGCAGGCAAGCAACGCTTCCTCCCTGGCTTGTAATAGGTATGCATAGCCACCCTAACATCCTTTTGCTGATAATGACTTAATTGCACAGCATCGTCAGCATGAAATGATTTGTCAGCATGGAGTGAGTGCACAGCATTGTCACTAACTGTATAGTCAGCAGTAGCCATAGCTGCCATAATGGCCCATGATCTAACTGTCACATTAACATCCCCCTTCAACAGATCAACAGCTGAGGCTGAAAGCTGCACTTGAGCCCTACAAAAAGCCAGCAGAGCTGCTGCTGTTGGAGCGAGGACCTGAGCCGCAGCCATGACCTTCAACTTCACAATGGCCAATTTGCCCCGCCAGCTGTGCCCCGCCACAACCCTTTTCTGCCCACGTGGATAGTACCACCGACCCTGCCACGGTGGTCACTTGATTGTGACATCAGAGGTCCTTTCTCCAACTTGGATCTAGCAACAACCATGGTGGAATGAAGGTGTTCCGAGAGAGAACCCGCAGTTGTGGCTACCATTAGCCCAGGGCCCCCTAGGATGGGGGAATCTTTACAAGTGGCTGGGAGGTTAAGAGGGCAACAGTAGAAATATGTAAAAAGGAGACTAAATAAAGTAAGGAAATTAAAAACAAATAATTATAATATGAAAGCAATACTATTTAAGCTAAAATAAATATGTAGGGCAACGGAATGAAAGAAAGTACAGTAAATAAGAAAATGAGTAAAAATAGATCAGAAAAAGGAGGGTGAAGGAAAAAAACAAGAATATGTACAGTCAGTAAAAGTAGAGTCTGCCAGACAGCAGAACCCTTTACTTAGAAATTTCCAGAAGACAAGATGATGATACAATCAGTCAACCCCTAATGTCACTTCAAAAACCTTACCCCCATTCCCAATAGACTTCCTAATCACTAGGGAAGAAATAGAACCACCTACAAGTGTCAAACACTTATTTCGACCTCTGAGTTTAAAATGGGAGGCTTACAAGTCAGCCTTAAGCCTCAGTTCTGAATGTTTTATTGCTGCAGAGTGCTGCATATTTTTAAAATTTTTATCAATTTCGCCACTGAGTCTAACGGAGGATTGGTTTTTCAAAACATGTTGGAGAACATTGCACACAGGTTGAACGGCAGACCGATCCTCCGCTAGGTCTGAACAAGCACCTGGCGCCTGACGTCGTCATTCAGCACCATGGCCCCGCTCACTGCAAGTGCCGGTCCTCCGCTGGAGAAGAAGTGGGCCTCCACCGGACGGCTGAAGACTGTGAAGAACACCAGCAAAAAGGTTGAAAAAGACAGGACAAGCAGTTCTAGTGATAATGGACTGTCATCTGCGGTAAGGTCTCAGACTTTACCCCAACCTCACCTCAAGTCTTGGAAGACTATAAACATCCTTTTATGCTCTTATGCTTTAAGTTTATTATGCTTTTATATTACATCTTTTATTGCTCATTTTTTAACATTCACATGTTAGTTAATTAGGATTATATATGAGTTTTTTTATAAAGTGATGAATATCTCTAACTTATTATATGGTAAAATTATCAATCTATATGTTTAAGGATTTTGTTGGCATTCTGTACAAGTATAGTAGTATCTACTGTAATGCACAGCAATCATGACTGAAATTAGAGATGAGTGACTTAATCTGTCTAAAGCTGAAATTTATACAAATTTCTAAAATTTAGGCCAACTGAATAAATTTGCAAATGAAGCCTGATTCAGATGACATTGTGTATAAAAAATTCCTGCTCTAAAGAAAATCCCAATCATAGTAAAATAGACAAATTGTTGTTTCTTAAATAAGGATGTGTAATATATGCCTTTTACTGATCTAAGAGGCTCCTCCAAGGCACTGAAAACCAAATTGTCTTCATAATGTGTGTACAACTCTTTGATACAAAGGGCGGTATTCAATTAGATAAAGTTCCGCCTGCCGGACTTTTCGCCTACATTGCGCCTTTTGGTGAATACGGAGATAAGTTTCTGACTGGCAAAAAGTCGCGATCGGCGATACTTTTTTGTGGATCTCGGCTTTTCGCTTCTAATTGAATGTGGTCCAAATATTGTAAAATCTGATTGTTTTGGATTCTTGTATGTTTTGTATTCTATATACAGCATTTTATGCATATAATGCTTCAATTAAAAAAATATTTAAAAAAAAATTGCAACAGCCACCCAGTGACCTAGAGGGCATTTTGGATGACATAAGGACCTAATCATAGTGTAGCATTAGAGAAGTGTGGTTAGGTTTTACTGACATACAATTACACCTGAACTTAGGCATTTCAAGTCGAATTGAGTCCTAGCTCGGAAAACTTTGGGGTTCTGAGTGTAACCAAGTCCCGGTTTGGTTCTGCAATCAGTTCAGAACTCGATTTTAAAAAACGAACTTTGGATTGCATGTAAACTGGTTCAAAATAGCTGTTTAATCATTTTTTATCGATTTTTTTAATCAATTTTCATCAATTTTTAAGGAATCCAAAACCAAACCAAAGCATTTGAGGGTGGTTTTGTCAAAACCAAAACACAATGATGAATTAGAACCAAAACCAAAGACCAATACTAGTAATTACTAGCAATACTCACCCAGTTGTTTGCAAACATGTAGGAGCAGCAGTTAGTAGCTTCACTGGTAAGATGCAGATGGTTTTTCCCCCTTCACATTAGTGGTTGGAGCTCAGTATGGGGGTACCGAAGTGAGATTAAAGATACTGAATTCTTTATGCACCCCCTACAGCCATGAGCCCCAGGCAGTTGCCTAGGTTTGCCTATTGGGTGAGTTGGCCCTGCTGCCACCCTTTTTTAACCATAGCCTTATAAAGAAAGCATATATTCAGTTCCACAATTATATTCCCTGGTTCTGTGAAAAGAGAAACATCTGTGTTTCTAGTGAATGTTGACTCCTACAGTAACATGCTGGTGTTGATAGCACCTCTCATCTATAGCTCCCATCTATAGGTGTGTGCCTTATTCCCCCTCTAGCTTACTCTATACTATGTCCTACCTGTTACCACTTTGCTTTGTCTTTGATTCCATGTCTACTATCCTAATTGGGCACCTGTCACTACTTTGCCAAACCAGCTTGTCCTTGAGCCTTTCTGCCTGTCCTTGACCCTGACCTTTGTGATGTTTTGACCTTGCACTAGTGTCGCCCACTGTGACCTCTGTCATGTCTCCAAACACATCATCAGATCCACCCAGCATCAGCAGCTGCTTAGCATGGGGGAAACCTGGTACTGTGACCTGTTGGTGTTCCAATGCTGATTCTATCACTTTTTTAAGTTTACTCACTCATTACAATCTGTGGGCCTGATTCAGCAAGGATCGCAGTAGCAAAGATGCACGCAATTGGTCGATTAATTTGCATTGCGCATGCGGCAACTAGCTATTGCGATGGGAACTGCATTTGCAGAGGCTACGCAGACCCAGAGCACATTGATTGACAGGAAGTGCCGTTTGTGGGTGGTCAGGCGAACGCAGGCGTGGCAGTGCATGTCAACGCCGTTGCATGGGTGTGAATAAATTATCCACTGCATTACCAGACGCAGCCTGAGGCCTCATAGCGTACACTGAATAAGCAATTCCTGAGTGAGGTCTGACCTGCCTTAACTGTGCGTATGGGTCCGATGTTACTCGATGTTACTGATTGTTTGGCTATATTGCCCAAGTATACGGATGTAAGGGGAAGTGGGCGTCCTTATGTTAGGCTGTGATCGCAATGTGAATGGAAACATGTACATATCACCACTGATATTAGCAACTGCGGTGCGTGCGTTGTAGCAGCGTTGCAGCAGAATAGCGATCCATACTGACACAAGCCCTGTGCCTTGAGTGGTCAATCAGTAAATCGCTAGCAGCACATAATACTGTATAACATTTTGTTCCATAATACACAAAACTAAACCATTGTATGAATACTGTATGATATCACTGAGAGTTTATTCTATGTCTCACAGCTGCAGAAACTATTATGCGTTTGTGACTACACACTAATCTGTATCCAAAAGGACACAGTACATCAATAAACATATATTAGTTTTTGTGCTAATTATTAAAGAGGTCTGGCATGTGAATTTAACACTGAAATACTCTAAAATACTTATATAAAGTTATTTATTGCACAATGTAACAGTAAAAAGGTTGCAACCGGTTGCTATTATATCAGTGTATATTGCTATAAAAAAATCACAATAAAATGGCATAAAAAACCCCCATTAAGACATAAAGAAAATATAACGTCTTTTATGTTTATACTCCAGGGGTCTATAAATTGGTCCCCTTTAATGGCTATTAGTGTGAAAACTCACCACAGCAGATTTTTTTTAATCGATATTGTATCCAAGTAGATCTGTAAAACAACAAATTAGTTTTTAAAGGAGCAAATTTCCAAAGTCATGTTATTGCTGGCCCAGTTAACAGGATCCTGGGCTAAATTCACCTTAGTGCCTTGAACCTGTGTAAGATCATTAGCACAGGTGCATAAAATGCTGTGCCGTTTAGCTGTGTACTTACAGTTTGTTATGCCACGTTCCCCAGACAATGAGTGGCTTGCATGTACTGTACAATGATGTTTACTTGTCACCAGTCCGGTGGTTGAAATCTCCCCCTTGCACAGAGGATCTTCCAGTGGTTCGGAATTCAGATTTTTAAATCCAAATTTCGGGTTTTGTATCGCAAAAATTACATGATTTTAGCTGTTTTTAAAAACTTTTTATCATTTAAAAAAAAATAAAAAATCCAGATTCAAAACCAAATCAAAAACACTTGAGGATGGTTTTTCAAAGCCAAAACCAAAACACGAAGATGAATTCAGTACCAAGACATCGGGGCTCACATCTCTACTTATAAGCAACTGTGACTGGCAGTTCCCCCTCTTCTGGAAATGTCCAGGTAGGAGAGGTGCTGCCTTCTGCAAATTTTAACTACTTTGCTGTCATATTGTATAATTTATTTACTCTTGTGTTTTCCTTTTCTCTTGATTTTATTTTATTCTTTTTTTTTCCCAAGCAGCTCAAGCGCAGTGGTCATGTATCGTAGGAGCTTCGGTGTTCTGGGGATATGAAGGTGCCTGCCTCCTCTATGATCATGCTGGTGGGTGCCACTGAGAGGGATACCTGGTTTTCTGACAGGGATCAGCATGTGCAGGGGATAGCTTAGTGCCACCTATACTCTTGGCAGTGGTGGCCACACTAGCTGCGGGTAACCACAAGGGTGGCCAAGGTCTGCTGCTTCTGGCCCCATCCCCTTATCTGCATAAGGCAGCAAGGCTCCTTGGGAGGACAGTCCAGGGAGATTTTTAAAAAAGATGGCCCCTCTTTGCCAGGATTAAATAGTACCTTTCACCGTTTGCCCCTTCATCTGGACTCGGTTTTAGGGGCTTTAGATTATTCTGAGAATATTTAATTTACAATTGTTTGCTCATGTTCCATTCCATCTAGTATGTCTTCTTTGAGTGCTTTAGCACTCTTTTTTGGGTCTCAAAAGTGATACCTTGGCAGGATGTTATCATTTCCCCCATGACTAAGTGCTGAAGTTGCTGGCGGCCATCGAGATCATCCTTGCAACTGGAAAGGTGACTCTGTGACAGGTTCAGTCAATGCTGGGTATGTTAAAGTTTGCCTATAGGTCAATCCTTTATGGTCTTCATTTTAGTCACCTAATACAAAAAGGGGTCTGTGCATTGGTCCCTATTTCTTTCCGGTTTCAACAGTGAACTTAAATGGCCATCCCCAATGGGTACCATTGCAGGTTTCAGCTTTTCACGGATGCCACTGGTTCCTCTGGTTTTGGGACTTACTGTACCTTGATGGGTCTTGTAGCACAGTTCCTTGGTCAGAGGAATGGATAAGAGAAGGTTTAACCAGGAATTTACTCCTGCGTAAAGGTTTTCCGATTGTTGTGGCATTTGAACTTTGGGGGAAGCATTTATGTGATTCTATCTTAGTTATTTGGTGTGACAACCTCTGGGTTTTTCAAGGTATTAATCATCAAAGTGCCTCCAAGTTGCCAGAAGTTTATTGGATTGCTAAAATAGCTTTGCGGTGTTTGGTTTGGAATATCAATTTCAGGGCGAAACATTTTCCTGGAGTGTAAAATTATACTGCTGGTGCTCGTTACATTTATAGAGCTTGAGGCTACACCGGAAGGTGATGTCTGTCCTTCCTATATTTGTCAAATAATCCCGCCAAATTGGAGGAATTAGTTTGGTTGTCTGTTTCAAGAGCGAGCATCACTTGATGCTCTCTTCTCATGATAAAAAAATGGCTGGCTGATGTAGCGTGTCTTTCTCATTTTTATGGTCACCCTAATCCTATTAATGGTTTTATGGTTGCACATACACCTTCAGGTGGGCCAGGTTGACGCTTTGGACAACAGGTGTTACCATTTTGACATTAATTTGAAGGAGGTCAAGGTTGTGTGCTTTTCTTTGTATGAAAGTTTTTTCAAACTTGTATTTATGATGGTCTTTCATGGACCTTTTTTGCAATAGCAAATTAGTATCTGCTAGATCTGCTACATCCAAGGAGTTGGCTTTACTTTTCCAGGGATATTTTGGTATTAAATGGTGTTTTGTTATGTAAATTAAGGCATCTAAGACTGACCAGACTGTTCGTGGTCACTGATTGTCTTTTGTCAATTTACAGATGCGCAGATCTTCCCTGAATCCTTAGTGCATGCTTATTTATCAGTTAATTCTTATACAGGCAGTGCTTTGTTAATCTAAAAGGATGGGGATCCTTTAACTAAGTATCAGATTGGTAATGTCTTGAAATGGGCCAATGCACTTTTTGGGTCTCTCTCCCAAAACTCCATATCAATTGGCACTCATTCATTCCAGATAGGTGTGGCTACTTCTGCTGCTGTAGTGGGTTTTTCCACTTCTGAGATCGAGAATTTGGGTCCTTGGAAGTCATAGGTTTTTCTGGAAATACATCTGCCTAGGAAAGGTGATTGCTCCTCCTAGGTTTTTCTTTTACCTCTGTTCTGGTTACTGAACTACACCCTACTAACATTATTGTGTTGTTCAATTTTTTCTTTCCTTTGTTGATTTGTGTGTGAGCTTGTTTTTGTCTATTTGAATCTGTAATTTATCTCCTTTAATAATGTTTGTCTTTCATTTACTTCTTACATGATGTTTTGATGTTAAGACCATATAGATCAATTGGTATTTTTTGTGGGATTCTCATTCAGCAACTGATTTTGATTTAGGTAGATTTCCATTTGTCGCTGAGGTGTATTGGCTGGGTTATCATGTATCACGGAGAGATTGAAGAGGCATTTGTTGGATTTGTTAAAGTTTTTTTTAGTGCCGAAGGTGTTTATTCTTCTAGTTTGCATGGCTAGACATCATACCATGCTGGTGGTGAGCTTTGAAGCCAGATGCTGTTATGGATGAGGCTCAGCAGAAGGTCAATTCTACCATTCCCTCTTTTTTTTTTTTTTGCTTGAATGGTGGTGTACTGAATGGACAACATCTCATTAGGTTTCAGGACGCTCAGTTGTTCACTTGACAGATGAAGGTCTTTTTCCAATTATTGAGGATTTGTTTAGAGGTATTTTGGAGTTGGTCCAGATTGAGTATTTTGTTAGATGTATGATGGTGGTGCTGCAGCATTTAGTTGCCTTGTCATGTCTATAGAAGGGCTGGATATTTTGTACATTGTTATTTAGCTTAGTGGGTGTGCTCTTCTATGTTTTATAATGACCAAAACCAATCTCCCTGTAACCAACACAAGCTTGCCCGGGTGTTTTTTTTTTTGTTTTTGTTCTGGAGCGTTAAACATCAATGCGTGAATTGCGTGAGCATGATCCATCTCCATGCTAACTTTAATCATCCAATTAAAAAGAAAAATTTAAATATCAGTCAATTAGTTGAATAAATTTGACCTCAATCAGAAACACCAATTCCTGTGTGTCACACTCTGGACACTTAAAACCACCTTTTTACCTCTCTGGTGCCTATCCAGGCAAGCGCTGAGGTCCGCTCACGCTGTGCATCACTCTTGGATAGCACAGAGGTCAGCTCACACTGCACATTGCTCCCGGCTGGTGTTGAGGTCTACTTCTGCCCCGTCTGCTTAGTGTCCTGTCACTAAGCATGGAGATGGCTCTCCGGAGTCACTTGCTCACAGCATGTCTCCCCAGCATGATGGTATACAAACTGCACGCCAGAGTTCCCTCCAGAACAACAGTATGGGCACAGCAATGTTTGACTCTGTCACCTGATTCTCCTTCACCACTCAGAGTGCTGCTCCCAGACCAGCTGATCACAGCATCCAATCCCTGGGGATCATCCCCTATAAATTCCATTTCCTGACTGGTCTCTGTTGCCAGTACAATGTCGCTTCTTGCTGAAGTTACAGCTGAGTGCTGAGCTCCCAGGTATCTGAATGGTTTCAGTTCGTTATATCCTGTTCCTATATTTGGTAACAAGTCTCCTATATCATATTGCACACCAGTCTGGTTTTTACCACTGAAACTAGTCTTTACAGCCACCATCGGTTCTAGCTGATACCTCTAGCCATTGGTTTCATCCAATGCTTCCAACATCAGACTCTTATCAATTAAGTTCCTCAATTCATCAACATCTGTTTTCAACCGATAAAGTTCATCAATTCATCAACATCGGACTCATATCAACTAAGTTGTTCAACATCTGTCTCAAACCGATCAAGTTAATCAATTCTTCACCATCGGCTTCAAATCCATCAAGTTCTTCAAATCATCAACATTGGCCTCAAACCGATCCAGCTCTCAATCCAGCAACATCAGTCCCAATACAATGCTGCTCATTCTTTCAGTATTATCGCCTCCAGTTCTCATTCCAACCTGATGTTTTATAAAGACATTCTATTTCAGTCCTCATCTTCGGGCCCATCATCCACTGCCCTATCTCTATCTACCCTTCAGCCTACCATGCCTGTTCCTACCCAAACCAACCCTCAGGCATGACACTGTGTTTGTGTCTTTGTTTAATTATTTAGATGTTATAAATGCTAAGTATTAAAGGGGGAGTCTATGTGAAGGAGTTAACTGATAGGAAGTTTATATATATATTTGTGAATCTACAGTACCTTAAATTCTATTATGAATAAACTCACATGTACAATATGTAGGTTGTTAAAAAATACCCCTATTGCAAACCTGTTTTTGTATATTATCAGCATTACTACTTTTGAACATTATACTTTTTTAATTTAATCTTCAATAATATTTACATCTTCAGACAGAACATCTTTTAACTCTATAAGCAGAAAATATTTTGTCTAAATCATCAAATACCCTTCCTGGATCACTTTCCATTTTAGAGCCTTGGTCTAAAATAATTCTATTTAGTTTAAATAAACAAGATTCCCTATAAAATAAATATTAGTAAGCTTGATATTTAATTTATCTGATATTCAATTAACGGTAGCACAAGTTCAATTGTTTTCAAAGGGTATAACAATTAGGCTTAATAAATGTAATCAATTCATAGACCTTACTAAGTTTATTCAGAAATGTATATTGCTTTATTCTAATGAAAATGTTCAGTCACAGCTATATTATATAGTATATCAAGATCCCTGTGTATTTTAATGTATTTTAATAATATTGATTATGAAATGATAAATAATTGAAATTGTCTATTAGAACAATTGGTTTCAATTTCTAATCTATTATATACTAATTTAAAAGCTTGCATTATTCATCCTTTGAAAAAAGATGTTGCATACTGTAAATACTTTTAATAATCTTACACTACAGGATATTAAAAACAAAAATACAATTATCTATCCATATAAATATGACAATATTAGTTCTACTGAAAGGTTGACATTAAATAAACTAGATTTAGTAAAAATGAAGGAAGCAGAATTGTTCTGTTACAACAAGATGCATATCATAAAAATGTCTACAACTTTTATATGATGAACAATATTATAAAAAAAAAAAAAAAAAACATTTTATCCAACTAAAGGCCCACATACATCAGCAATTGATTGCAGCAATCGTGCAATTTGCAAACGATTGTGTATAAAAATCTTTCCCTTTTTCAATCGATTGTGGCAATTCTGCAATCTGCAATCGATTGAAAAAGGAAAGATTTTTATACACAATCGATTGCAGATTGCACGATTGCTGCAATCAATTGCTGATATATGGGGGCCTTAAGGTATGTAATGCTTCAATTGAAAATATTTTTGAGCATTATTTGATAATTATACTATTAAATAATTTGATTATCTTTATAATAGTAACATCTATATTTCCTAATTCACCAACATACATAAAAGCTTCACTAATGAGAGACCTACAGTATAAGCTCTGTTATTAACTCTTTACCTTCATACCTATCCATATAAATTTTTTTTACATTTTATACTTACTGACTTTAAATAATTTTAAAGGGATAGATGATATATTTGTGAAATATTGGTTTATAAATACTTTTTTTAATTAGTTGACTGTGGAGTACGGGATGCAGTCAGGAAGCCAACGGTCGAAATGCTGACCACCAGCTTCCCGACTGTCTAATCCTGGCAGGGGTCTAATGACAGGCGTCGAAATCCCAACGCCTGTCATTTTACCTACGCTGGGAGCCCGATGTCCGTCATACCGATTGAAGGTAAGCCAGGCGCGGACAGCCATGCGAGGGGAGGGTTAGGTTAGCGGCTCCCAGGAGGGACTTAGGGTTAGGCACCCACCCGGAAGGGTTAGGGCTAGGCTAGGGAAATGGGGGTTAGGGTAAGGCACTCCCGGGGAGAGGTTAGGGTTAGGCACCCCCCCTCCCCGGGAGATTTAGGTTTAGGCTGCTGGGAAGGGAGGGTTAGGTTTAGGCACTTACAGGGGGGCTAGGGTTAGGCACTTGGGGGGGAGGTTAGGGTTAGGCACCCCTAAGGAAGGGTTAGGGTTAGGGGGGGTTAGGTTAGTAATAGTTGAAATACTTACCTGTCAGGATCTTCACTACCGGTCTTTTAGCGTCGGTATTTCATACCGATCCCTGGTGTACAACCTTAATATATGGTCATTAACTATTAGAAATGTTTTATTGCTGTGGCATGGTTTTTTTTATCTTACACAAAAAAAAATTTTCTTAGATTGTATTAGGTTTATTCTGTCTTTCAATTTTTTTGACTGTACTGTAGACTACTTTTTAATGTGAATAAGAAGGTACAGCTATGGGAACTAAAGTAGGGGGAGGAAATACATGCAGGAAAAATGGTCATATTCTTCTAGACATTTGGGAAAAGATTTATGACACTATTATTTTTATATTGATATTAGACAGTTGAGTGTATAGAATTAGTCTGATATACAGTAATATACAGTAATAACAGCAGATCCCTGCCTTATATAGTATTTTAGATCTCTATATTGAATTGGTTAATGAATGTAAAAGAAATAGCTAAGGGCCGGATTCAGAAATGGACACAAATTTTGCTGCAAGTACGATTACGTAGGCAGCGGTCTTATGGAAATGTGCTAATGATTCAGCTGATGTCTTGTGCAGTGAGACGCCCACCTCCGGCGTCTCACACAAGCTACTTACATACAAACGTGTAAATATCTGTCACACATTGAATTTGTGAGTAAGCGTATTGTGTAGAACAAGGAGAAAAATTGCTCTGTAGTAGGGTTATTGATTTAATACTCATTTATGTGTTATTAGAAAATCACAATGCTATTAAATTGTCCTTTACCGAAATTAGTAGGAAGTATATTATATACCTAATTAATATCTGTATTTATTTTTATTCATGTCTCCTTATTGAGCTTACTATTTATATTTGAATTTGAGCACAATTTGCTTATTATTGGTTAACGTTGTATATTTTAATTGATTCTAATCTGTATTTCATCTCACACAAGTTTATTCACATTTTCGTCTACACTCATCACCTCTGGTGGAAGGGTATCACCCCTTTTTATTACAACTCCACTACCTTCTCTACACTCACACCATTCATCTCACTGATCTTTTATTACCACTTTCTTGTCTTGCTTTAATTATTTTTCTCCTCACTTGGAATTTAGTACGTATTCATGTCATTTTGTGTCTCCAGCTCTAGTAGTGCAACATGTTTTTATACTGTTTCAAAATAAAGTTAATTTGTAATTGTTTATCATATATCCCGTGAGTGTGCCCCTACTAAAGAGCAGTTTTTTCTCCTTGTCCCTATACTTACCTGCTCTTGGGTCCACCTTGAGTGCTCTATATCCATCATTGATAGACATTTAGATAATATTTAACTGTTTCTTTTATTATTGGCATATGTTTACATCCTTAGATACATCCATACTTTACTAGTGTTATACTGTACAGCTCTTGTGTGATCTCCTGTCCTTACCCTATAGGCCTATGCTGTCTCAGTCAGACCAGCTCTCCTAAGATGCTGGGGCCACTTCAGTGGCACACAAATTTGCACAGGCTTACTGGCGCACGCCCAGAAAATGGTTCCAACATGTCTGCTTTTTTCTAACCACCCCCCTTTTCCCTCCCCCAAATGCCGACTACCTCTCTGCGACCTTCATCGCTAATCCATCGCTGCCCGTGCACTGTTTGGCTATGGAGCATGTGCAGTGGCAGGAAAAAAAAAAGCTCCGCTACATCCAACATAGACATTGCAGCCGTTTCTGAATCAGGACATCAGACATGTTTTTAAAGTTTTAATTGCAACGTCATTCTACGTGACATAAGTAGAAATAAACCACTTGGCTTAGTATTATAACTTTTAAGCCAATTAATTAGAAGCAAAATAAATTGTACTTCTGATTTTCAATGCACCAAACAAGCAGACTTCATGGCCAATCACCTCATTGAAAATGAATATAATGTCAATGGTTCAGATTAAATAAGAAAGGAAGTAGGTCTATTTACCACGAAGGAGAATACAAAGAAAATGTAGAACTTATGAGCTCATTCAGACCCGCTCGCTAGATGCGCATGCAAATTCGGCAAGGCAGGCGATTGCACGGCAAGGCATTAGTGTAGCAGGGCTGAGTGTACCAGTGCGGTCACTCACCCTGCTACTAGGCATCCTCACCCTCCACGCCTGGATGGTGGGGGTGCCTTGGGGCAGCGGGAGCCCCGGGCATCAGAGTGGGGTGGGATCCGGAGAGATCCCAGTCCCGTTCGAGCGTGTGGCGGGGCCCATCCGCAAGCTGGCCGGCGGGTCAGGATCGGTCGTGATCCCTCCCCCCATCCGGCGCAGCGGGCATGGCGGTAGCGGCGGATTGCCGCCGCTACTCCACGGGCATGATGGCAAGTCTGAATCCTGGTGGATTCAGACTCAGCCAATCAGCACGTGCCCCTTTGAATGTGGTGCCGACTGTGAACCAATCAGGGCTCACAGATCGGCAGCCAGCAGGGGATGGCCACGGCGAGCCAATCGTAGCTCGCCGCATCATCACCCTGCCCCCTGGAGTCGGCTTGAATTAGCTGGCGCGAGGAGAGGACGAAAAGTGCGACGGCCGGGACGGAGCGGTGAAGAGCTCCCGAAGATAGGAGAAGGAAGACGCCGGAAGTCCCGCCGGGCGGCGGCCATCGAAAAAGAGCTCCCCCAGGCCGCCGCCCGCCGGGCGAAGAGCTGCAGACCGGCGCCCACCAGGAGTGAGGACGGAGAAGGCACCGGAGGCCCTGGGGCAGCAGTGTGCGACGCAAAAGAGCTAGCCCCGGCCACTGCTGCCCAGGTGAAGACTGCAGGAAGCCCGGAGGTGGCGGACGTTGTTCCACCTCCGGTGAAGACCACGCGGAGGCTGGGTCAGGCTCGGCTCCGCCGGAGGCCCCGGGACTGGTAAGTCCCTCACACCTCCCTAGACCACCAGGGTTCGGCGCTAGGCCGTGCCCCATTGTAGTTCGGCGCTAGGCCGTGGGTCATTGTAACTCGGCGCTAGGCCGCGGGTCATGGTAATTCGGCACTAGGCCGTGGGTCATTGTAATTCGGCGGTAGGCCGTGTCTCATGGTAATTCGGCGGTAGGCTGTGTCTCATGGTAATTCGGCGCTAGGCCGTGGGTCATTGTAATTCGGCGGTAGGCCGTGTCTCATGGTAATTCGGCGCTAGGCCGTGTCTCATGGTAAGTCGGCGCTAGGCCGTGGGGTATGTTAATTCGGCACCAGGCCGTGGTCACTGTGAGTCTGTGTTAGGCCATAGGAGTTGTTGCTGTAGGCGTTAGGCCGTGATCTTTGTAGTTCGGCGCTAGGCCTTGGACAAGGGACAGTCAGGCTAGGCCACAGGTACGCAAGGGCAGAAGGCCCTAGAGGCATTGTTCGGAAATTGGTCAGGCGGTCAGGCCCCCATCAAAGGTAGACCGGGCTGGGACCAGGACGTTCTCCCCCTCAGTCAGGCCCCCATTAAAGGTAGGCTGTTGGTAAGTCACTGCATCTCCCACAGTCAGGCCCCCATTAAAGGTAGGCAGTGGTAAGGTATCTGTTATTGTATCGGGTCCTGTGCGGGGCTCTTGCTGTTGTGTTCATCTACAGGTGCTGAGATCAGGACTCGTCCAGCAAAGGGACAAGATTATTTCTGGTGAGCGTAATTGTTTTGTTTGCTGTTTGTGTTGTGTGTCACCCAACTTCCCTTTTCCCTGTCGGGCGTTTTCATTCGGGGTACACCCTTGTGCTTGGCACGTAGGTGTAGCCAGTCTGAGGCCACAAGTGCCAATGATGACCATCCACTGATCCCAGTGGAGGTCACCCCACCTCAGCACCTTGTTCTTTTCCAGGGCCAGGAGTGGAAACCCAGATCGCGACTGTCCGCGTCCGACCTGTGCTCCAGGACCGTCAACGGGAGCGGCCTGAAGGTGAGAGTCTGGGAGTCAGGAGGTAAGTGCCCGAGTCCACCGGCACCGTAGCCGAGGCTCCACTCAGCCAGTTCAGGGGGACCCCCCCCTCCCACCTCTTACATTAGCACGCCCACTATGTCTTAGCGTGCGATTGCTTTGTGTATGCAGATGCCCACTAGCCTGTCTTAAGACGCCCACTTGCGCACGTCATCTCCAGGAAGTGTATGCAACCATCGGTACCATCAAGTACCATCCGATGCATATGCAGCACTTGTGGTTGACCATACCCTTCCACAAGCACTGCGAGCACTTCAGTGTAAAATTCAACCAAGTGATGTGCACTATGATGCTGCCTATTAATTATGCACAACTCTGAAATGGCGTTAAGACGCACAGACACGCCTGCGTTCTCACCACCACTCCCCCGTTTTTAATGCCCCATCCCTATTACCACCTACAAACGGCTTGTCCTGTCACTCATTCAGCCGGGCTCTCTATGCGCAGCGAGCTTATGCTTCCCGATCGCTTGCACTGGTTCGCGCATGCACATTGCGATGCATACGCATGCGCGGAATGCAAACATCGGCTGTCTGCGTGCGAACGCTTCCTAGCGAGCGGGTCTGAATCAGGTCCTTAGTTCTATCAGAACATTTAATAGGGATCATTCAAATTGTTTAAAAACATTGGAGATATCTAAAAACGGACCCTTATCCATTATCCTATATAGATTACTAATTGAAAGGTCATGTACAAGAAACCTATGCTATTAAAGATGACTTTTCCTTTATGATAACAGATATACACTATCAGGATATTACTGCTTGCCATAAACGTCCTAGATGTGCTACTTCCACATTATGCCCTGTATACTAACAACCAATGCAGAATGTTCTTCTCATAACACAGGATATCATTTTAGAATAAAATGACAAATTATGTTTCCTTTTACAGTTGTATTATACTTAGTGTCATGTCCTTGTGGAAATGCTGGACACGCCCAAGGAATGCCGCAACAAATAAATTCATGAACACAGACGCTATATTAAATGTCATACTGAAACACATAAGCTGTATAGACACTGTAAGGAAAACATTATAGTGATCCCGCTGTCTTTTTGCATAGCACAAAATTAAATTAGGTACTACAGACGGCAATAAATGTATTCCAATCTGTAAAAGTAAATCCTGTTAGATCTATGACTTAATACTTTTATTCCAATGGGGTTTTGACAGTAGTTTTGATTTTTTCATTTGAATGTTTTCCTTAATAAAGTTAGGTCAATGTATGTGATGTAATTTATATTATAGTTTTATATATATACATAATAATTGTGTAAGGCTGTCCCGTCTCCTCAAGGCACCCACTGTGGGAGAAGATCATTAGGAAAGGAGGATCAGCCACCAGGGAACAAGGGGGGGTTGGTTGGGATGGAGCAGTGAGTGGGGGGTTCGGTACACAGAGGTGGCTCAGTGTATGCCAGGTCCATTAAATTAGTAAAGGACCTGGAGCCAGCGGGCACCCCAACATAGCCCCCACCCTTAACCCCTGCTGCTACTCTCCCATTCATGACCCCCACCCAATGAAAGACAGGAGAAAGAGGAAAGTAGGGACAGAGGTGAGAGAGACAGTTGGGGGTCTGATAGGGATTATTTATACAAATTAACCTTTTGGCTTTAACCACTTGCCTGGTGTGGTCGCATCACTGCAAAGGGACATATGTGGAAGCATCCTCCTATTACACAGTAATATTATCCAACCATTAAAATGACAGCCATGAAGTGGAACAGGACCAGCAACAGCAACCAGTCACTGCCAAAATTTTTGCCGCAAGAGGTGATTTGGGACTTCAATTCCTGGTCTAGTAAAAGCAGCAGGGCTGCACAACCACAGCAGAAGGGTCAGTGCATGCGCAGTGACAGACCCAGAAGTACGGACAGCGCAGACACTGGGAGCCAAGTCACAGACAATTAACCAATCAAACAGCCTACTAATGGAGCAAGAGAGAAAGCAAAGAGTACTCTTGAAAAAGTCCAGAATTGTATGAAACGCGTTGGGTCACGCACCACATTTTATATACACTCTGAACTTTAAATACCTATTGGCCTATACATAATTATATTACACTGTAGGACTCTTCTGAGTTACTGGCAAGCCTTTATTGTTCTCAATAAAAGTGTTGTGTCTGACACTAGTCCATAATCTTCATTACATGTGGAAAATATCAGTACATAATGTACCTGCACATAAAAAATGAACACCCACCACCACCTCTTCAGGCATCGGGACTGACAGGACCATCAGGAAGAGAACTTCACTATCTGGGTAAGTGCATACCTTCGTCTTACCTATCCTGCATACTAGTGTCTACCTAATTTCTGATACTCTGCATGATGTTATATTGAGGTGGAGAGAAAGGTGAAGAGGGTAATTGCATCGCAACTGCATTGCCACTGCTATAAGAACACTCATCCTACTGTATTCTGGGATCACCTATCAACATCCTCGATACATAATTTAATGAACATAATTAAGGACATTCCTTCTATACAGTGAATTGGGACTTTATATAGACGGTTTGGAATCTTCAGGAACAACCTTCCTAAAGATCAAGGGGTATATGTACTAAAATGAGAGTTTTTAGAAGTGGAGATGTTGCCCATAACAACCAATAAGATTCTAGCTATTATCTTTTAGAAGGTGCTAATCAAATGTTAAGTAGAATCTGATTGGTTGCTATGGCTAATATCTCCACTTTTAAAAACTCTCACTTTAGTGAATATACCCCCAAAAGTCAGGACTTGTCCATCGACACACAGTGAGGAGATTTCAACAGATGTCAAAATAGCCATTATAGGAAGTGAAATTACATACCATAACATTTCTAGCATAACAGAGGGTACACAATACTCCAATTGGATCAGATATATTAGTGCCCCAGAGCACACCACATTTTTATATATAGCTGCTGGAAGATAATATTCCTGCAGCCAGACCCGGTGACAGGGGGGACTACGGGGACACCCGTACCAGGTCCAGAGGGGCCACAAGGACCGGACAGGCACTGGCACAAAACGGGGCCACGGATGGCGGTCTCTGTTCCAGCCGGCAGGCCACAGCTGCTGAGGCCCATGGCGGCAGCGCAGCCCCATATCCCCTGTAGCCTGGCCTGGACAGCCCTGGGCTCTTCCGGGTGGCTCAGCACATTAAAAAACCTAAACAGGCAACACAGGTGAATATTTCCTTTAACATAACAAAGCATTAGCCACATCTCATTTTATAAGAATAGACAGCCACAAATAATGTTTTCACCATTATCAGATACCTATTAGCAGTGTAATATCACTATGCTGAAAATACAGCACCCTATAGGGTTAAATGAGGTTTTCATCCTGTAAGTTAAAAGATGATTAATTACCTTCTCTTCTTGGCAGGAATTGATGAGATTCACCACAGGAGTCCAGAGAAACGAAACTACATTAACAATATGTAAAATGTTTAATTGATAAATAATTTGATTACCTAATTGATTTGTATACATCTGAACCCTTTTGTCCCCTTATTGTACTATTGTGCGCCTTGGTCCAGTGTCTAGCCCATAGAGATTTGCCAACACACTTCCTGCCGTGGGGAGAGTGAAGAAGGAATCTCCATTAAAACTGATGGTATGTTATGGCCTCTATATTATAAAGAGTGCAGGGAAGTCCAAAGGGTAGTTCCTGGAAGCCTGCAGCTAAAGAAGGGAACTAACCAACATCTGCTAGCCTCTCCTATCAATCATCAATAAAAAGGGGAGATGTATCAAATTTTGGAGAGATATAAAGTACCAACCAATCAGCTTCTAAATGTCATTTTACAGTCTGTGTTTGAAAACTGACAGATGCTGATTGGTTGGCACATTTTATCTCTCTCCAAAGTTTGATACATCTCCCCCAAAATTACTTTTTATGTGAATGTCCACTAGTTGTTATCTATACAGGATGTTACCTATATGAGCAGACATCTTTTCTCTTTATACAGAAAAAAAAAGAGATTTGCCCTCCAGCACACTGCAGCAAAAACAATACTTAAATCCTACATGATAATAGCGATTCAGAGGTATTAGTTACATACATTTGCAAATATATGAATAAGCGCCAGGCCAATCGTCAAGGCTCCTCTATACTGGCGTCCCTAGCATTAAGGGGTTCATGTCCGAGAAGCAAGGCACCCCAAAAAAATTCCAACCAAGGGCCATCCCCAGGGCATCACACGAAAAAGGGAAAAAGGTGATAGTGAAGTATAAAGAAAAGATGTGTAAGTATAAATCAATAAGTGTTAATGAAATGAGAAAGAATTAAAATGACACAAATAATATACAAACAAATAGAGAAGTGATAAAGGTATTCTATGTGAATTAAGTGGTGATGCCATGAGAAAGGCCCAGTCAGAACCCCCCCGGGGGCCTCACTCCCAAACGCTCACCCCAAAATAATTATTGCTACATAATGGTAGCACCCACTCTGAGTCATATAATTACAATTGATGTACTGCATGATAACAGTACTTATATTTTTTTGCATCTTTTCTCTTTATATCTTTTATACTTTGATTTTTTTTTCCCTCTCTGGTGTGGGCACTAAGTTTTGCCCCCGGTACCAAGTCTCTAGGGGTGTCAACGCCAATCTCAACATTTAGAAATATCCAAAAATATGTCCATATTATAACTTCTTTCAAAGATTGTTATGGAAAATACAAATGTATAATTTGGTTTAATTTCTAAATAAGGAGACAGAGCATCAGATAAAGGTTGGGGCTTTATCTGTTCCTCTCTCATTTTGGGTCATGAAGGGCCCACCAGGGGATTGCAGTGGTAGGGGCCAATGCTTAATGGGTGTGGCCAGCCACCATAGTGGCTTGATTAACCATTAGAGAGGATATAGCCTGCAGCCAACATGTCTACTACAGTCCACGGTTCTGGCCCCTTTCTATGTAGTTTACAGAGATATTGCATGAAGTATAATGTACCAGAGTGATAACAGCAGTGCACTTTAGTCCTAGGATAGCAGTATATTGTAACATATGTATAACAATAAAGCACATGATGGTGATCTTGTCTATATATACCGAATTATTGCACTGCACATGTGATAGAGGACCCTGTGTGCACCAGCCCATGATCTCAATGAAACCTGCATTAGTAGTAAAGGCCAAATACCTTCCACTGTAAAAAAAAAAAAATTCTATTATCTAAGTTTTCTGATGTTTTTTTACAACTACATTTAAAGTTTGCAACATACTGTATTTTAAATGTGATTTTCACACAAAAAACATACTATCTGTTAATCTAACCGCTAAAATTGGTAGATCTTGGTGTAGTTTCCATAGAAACAAACCAAGCACCCATGATCATCAATGGTCCTGCTTTCACCAGGTAACCAAGAAGAAGGGATGGGGCCCCCAGGCAGTGGGGCCCACCAGGGATTTTCCCTGTACTCCTGCGGAACAGTCCAACCCTGCTAACTGCACGCAATGCCAATATGCATACAGTTGGCCAATTTTAGAAGTGCTGTGTCAGAGTCTCACAGTGCTTGCGATGCGATAGTTACTGAAGGGAGACACAGAAAGAATTTGGACTCAAGAACTGTGGATTTGAGTAGGCGCTACTGGGAGGTAACAGGGTGGTGTCTAGCTAGACGCGGGTGTCGCTGACATGGCTGTGCCTATAGATGCAGTAAAGCAGACACAGGACTCCATGTTCAGACAGAGAAATTGCACCTGCCATAGGGCTTGTGAAAGTTTGATGTGTATATGATGGTGCACCGATGGTGCACCTAAAGATGCACTGAGACAGACTTCCACAGACCCAAGGTGCTGCACTTGGGCACCTCAGTTTTAAGCATAAAATGCAGACACGGTGCATCCAAAAAGCCACATCAGTCCTGTCCCACCAACCCCAGCTTGTCTTTTACTGCAACACTATCTATGGACATTTTTTGAAGGAAGAATATTGATGTGCACAGATCAGTCACTGTAAAAAAAAAATAATAATAATAATAATTTTGCAAGATTGCGACCCTTGAAATACACATCTCCAAGACTACCTTAATGTTGCGAGCTCTATAATATACCAGTTTTGGTTAATCAAACAACATTTTGGAAAACAACAAGCAAAACATTCAGCTTTATTATAAGGGCAGTCCACTTGCAACCAAACATATTCAAATACGTCAAACAAAGAGTTTGGACAGACTGATGATGGAATTGTGAAATAGGGATGTGCACCAATGTGTTGGCCAAACAAATAATAGCAACACCTCCACATTTTTCCAGGTCATAAATGACCCCAATGTTTCTTCAGTTGATGACACAGGCCTTTACAATCAAACATTTTTTTTCGTAAGTCTTATTTATTTCTTTGTCTTTTTGCCTAACTTCACATTATTTTATTTTGCTTTTTTATATATATTGCAAATGAAATGGGAGCAAAAAGCTGTAAGTAACAAAATTGTTCTTTATAATAATGTGCTGGAAGTTCATAGTTTCCTTACAGCACAGTATTAATGATGTACATAACAGGCATTTCCAAGGCATTCCATTATGTTGTTACTGAGCATTAATGATACTGAGCACGGCAGGCAATGTTAAGATTAACATGAAATAAAGCGGACACTCTAAACGTGTGTTTAGATACATTTTCTTGTATGAGTTGTAGGGCTATCAGCACCAAAGTGTCTATAATAGGATTCACACTTTGAAATAATGCTATTGTATACCAGGCTGTACTGCAAAAACCTGTCACATGTAGCATGGATTGCAGGGCATAACATGCGGATGCACAGCAAACATTTTATCATCATCCCAGACAGAGCTCTTTCTGACATTAACGTGGAATCCCAAAAGTCAAAATCCCAACACAATTTGGTAAGTATTCTAACCCTAACCCTCCCCCTAACACACCATTCTCGCAGCCTAACCCTAATCCTCCCCTCCTGCAGCCTAACCTTCCCTCTCCGTAGCCCGGGCCAGAAGTAAGGTGGGGCTAGGGGGGCACGTGCCCCAGGTGCCAGATTTGAGGGGGCATCAAGACAAGATGTCATGTGACCGATGACATCAACTCACCTCTGGCCTTGGCTCCCGGGTGTGTCTATGGCAGCCAGCGCTCCCCTCTCTCCCTCCCTGGATGCGCACAGGCATCCGGA
The DNA here is from genome assembly GCA_031769625.1 of Taudactylus pleione. Lineage (NCBI taxonomy): Eukaryota > Metazoa > Chordata > Amphibia > Anura > Myobatrachidae > Taudactylus > Taudactylus pleione. Next base: position 6,127,828 of record JAUIMM010000651.1, read on the forward strand.
TCCCAGGCGGCAAGAGAAACCAGGTTGTCATAGCAACTAGAGCCCTCTCACTGTCAGTCCCCTGCTCTGACACCTCCCCCGGGGTTCCCTGCTGACGGCACCCTGGGATTCAGTGGCTTCTGGGAATTGTAGTTTCCCCGGAGCCGGATCCTACTGTAGTCACACATCAGCTATGGAGTCAAAAAGTGCCTGGGCTCTGTGTATAATATACTGCAGGGAACAATATATGTATAGAGCTGAAACCCCCCTATACAGCTGATGCTGACCCATCCTTATCTATGCAGCTGAGCCCCCATCCCCTATGTATACAACTGCAGAACCAGATTAAGGAGGGGGCACAGGTTGTACGTACATGTGTGTGTGTGTATGTGTGCATATATATATATATATATATATATATATATATAACTTGTATATATATAAAAACTGTTACTATATCAACTGTTACTATATCAGCTGTTAGGGGGGGTTGAAAAGACAAAGTCTAAAGTTATGGCGGAGGGACCCCGAATTGCTGCTTGCCCCAGGTAACAAAAAAATCCTAGTTTCAGCCCTGCATAGCCTAAATCGAATTGTCCCTCCCTGGAGCCTTACCCTAACCCTCCCCCCATTGTCTAACCCTAAGCTTAAACCTTACCATCCCCCTAATCCTTATATTTACCTTTAGGACGCCAGTGGTTGGGATTCCAGCGCCAGGATTCTGAGCGACAGCCTCCCTACCACCGAGAACATGACAACATCCCTATTTACCCTACTCACACATGCTTCATCTTCAGCACAGCAGGATCTCTCAGCTCCAGGTTCCCTGTATACTTGTCGCACTTTGCACACATCCCGATGGTTACTGCAGAGAGACGCAGAACGAATTTGGACAAACGTATCACTAGAAAGTTATTTATATATCAGACATAGGGTCAATGTAGAAACCAACCTCACTGGGCCCAAAAATCACATTAGATACAAGAAAAAGTCATATTTAATAACCACTCCCTTAAATATGTGACATAAGGGCCTATTCATCAACATGCGGGAGCAGCTTTCCCTCATCGGTGGATTTGCTCTGTAGACCCTGGTACCATGCCAGAGCCTACTGTGAAATGGTGGGAGCCATTTTCCTGGTGATCTCTGTCGTGCGCCTGCACAGATCTCCGGAAACATGTCACCTGCGGCACAGACAGGTAAATATTAAGAATTGACTCAGAGTGTGTGGTACACATGGTTCCCCTGGGTCCAAGGGGGCCTTTTTGCACCACGCAGCCTGCACCCATCATAGACACGCCCATGCCAAGTCACATAGAGATTGTTAATTGTAAATAGATCAAGACGCAATTAGTACATTTTGACTTTAAAAAGTCTACGCTAATATAACTATCAGCATCCTTGCCTGAGTAGGAAATGTAATAAAAGACGTGTTAAATGTACTGTTATTCTGGGGTCAATTACACGCAAGTCATTCTACTCCAAACAGCCCATTCTCGTCTGTCTGTTGGCCATCTTGGGACACATCTCACATTGACACCGACTTTGGCCGCATCATCATAACCCCTCAAATCCCAAACCTGGCCCCCTTGGTGCAGTGACTGGTAAATGCGTCTCAGTCGCCAGGGCAGGAGATGCGTATTGTCACACATGTGCATTTAGAGAGAGACCAAGCTGCAAGGGAAAAATCAACATACATTTATGTCCGACTCTGCATGAGGCCCATTGTGATCGATGGGAAAGATTTCTTTATAATATGAAGTATAGTGATACAAAGAGTTCCCACCACGCTTATGTGTAAGATCACACTGTATATTTAAGGGTATATTGGAGGTAGGGATGTGCAGGCTCGGTTCTACTCAGTTCCGTTCGTTTTTTTTTACCGAATCTTATTGGGTATCAGCTGTCACGAGTTTTGGATAGCCAATAAGATTCGGTAAAAAAAACGAACGGAACCGAGTAGAACCGAGCCTACACATCCCTAAGGTATAGTCATCCCGACATGTGACTAAAGATAGGCATCGAAATTCCGATGCCTATCATTAGCCCCACTACTAAATCCCAACACCTGGCTTACCAAACGAAGCTAAGCCTGGTGTCTTAGTGTGTAGCCACAGGGAGGGGGGGAGGGTTAGCGTTAGTGATCCCCCAGAGGGTTAGGGCAGGGTTAAGCACCCCCCCGGGAGAGTTAGGTTTAGGGTGCAGGGAGGACATGTGAGGTTTAGGCACTAATGGGGGGAGGTTAGGGTTAGGCACTAATGGGGGGAGGTTAGGGTTAGGCACTAAGAGGGGAGGTTAGGGTTAGGCACTAAGAGGGGAGGTTAGGGTTAGGCACTAAGAGGGGAGGTTAGGGTTAGGCTCTAAGAGGGGAGGTTAGGGTTAGGCACTAAGAGGGGAGGTTAGGGTTAGGCACCTCTTAGGGGAGTGTTAGGGATAGGGGGGAGAGGGGAAGGTTAGACTACTTACCTGATGCTATCGGTATTTGATCTGGTGGCTAAATAGCCGCCGACATTACATACTGATTCCGTCAAATGTATAGTCTATAGTGGAATCTTCATTCATTTTCCTCCTATCTTATTCACTATTCCTAAGTAAGTTGTTGCAGGACAATTTTAGAAATGCAAGAAAAAAAAATCACTTTAATTCAGATGCTACCACAACAATATTACAAAAACATTTTGACCATATGGCTTTACATTGTACATAAATCATATTTAACATCATATACAAATATTTACATAACATCAATTATACAGTTGCACAATTCACACGTTTTACGTAACATCAGACTGCAGGAAACACTTCTATTTTTCCTATATTAGACATCTAGGCAAAGTAGCCACATTCCAAAAGCAGCAGGGGACGTGGTGACCAGCAGGCAGCCTGCTGAGCCTTCATCTGTGGCCACATCAGTCCTTTTATCTTCTTTATGCCCCGTCAACCTCAGCTTCATCCCTGGCTCCAACTCTTAATCAATAAGTGAAGCTTCACCAGTTATAAAACTCTCTGTCCTTCATCTTATTATTATTATGCAGCATATCTGAGATCTAAGGAGGAGAGGGATGTTCAACCTGCAGCAAATCTACCCCATGGTCTCACTCCAGGTGGGATCTGATCAACTGTCGACATAAACTTCAGGTCATCAACCGATATGTTGACATTAAAAAATGTTGACATGTTCATAATGTCAACATTTAACATTTCAACATCAGAATGTCTGTCGACATATAGTTTATTTGCTTATTTTTAGGGTTAGGGTTCGGGTTAGGCCTACGGTTAGATTTAGGGTTAGATTTAGAGTTAGGCTAAATTAAGCAAAAAACAAAGTCGACATTCTGGTGTCGACATGGTAAATGTCGACATTATTAAGCTGTTGGTATTTTAACCATGTTGATATTCTGAATATCGATTTGTCATACTATAGCTCTCAAGATACCTCCAGATAAGAGCTTTTAGGAATTTTTTTTTGACAAATTTCTGGCCAAGAAACGCCAAGATTTGGCCAAACATACCAAACTGCAGAATGAATTGTCCAATGTTGTTGCCCCGGCTTATTTATATGACTATCATTTCTGCCAAATGAGATTTACAAACTTCGATTTAAAATATTAATCTTGGGTTTTGTATTGCATGTGAACAGGTCCAATCTGCACGGTGTTAGCTGTTTTATCACAAGAAAGCCTAAACCAAATCTGAATCTAAACACTTGAGGGTGGTTTAGTGAAAACCAAAACATGGGGGCCTGCGCACATCTCTGTACAGAACAGAATGCGGGCAGTGCGGGCGTTGAAGTGTGGTAAGCATTTAGTTTCTGGCTGTAGGGTGTTGTTCCAGGCACCCTGCTAGCCAGATGCAGGAGCCATGGGTGAGCGGCGGTGCCACACACAGAGCTTTGTGCTACCCACAGCATTAACACACCCATATTACGGCCCCGTAGATCACATATACACTTACAAGTGAAAAGGAGTAACTGGACTGTAATGAGGCATTCTCACATATGTAAAGAGATTGTCAGCACAACTGTAAGCTATACAGACAGTGGTGTAAATTCTTCCCAGACGCCCGGAAACAAGTTATAATTTCGTGCCCTCCCCCGTCACAGCCGCTGACACTGTAATGTAGCAATTCACATGCAGACAGGCTATAGATAGACGAAGGCAGCAGCTGATGGTCTGACATGGAGCTCTCCACTAGTGTATGATGGCTTCTCAGGTGCCGAGAAGAGGTGCCATGTATTAGGCGGCCTTGACGGTATACTCCGTATACATACAGTAGTTCCAGACCTACATGGGGAGAATATGTTGTGGACAATGGAGGAGGTGTCCCTTCAGAGCTGGAGCCCGGCGGCAGGCGCCTCCATTGTCTCCCATAGTTCTGCTCCTATATACAGAGTTAGATGTAATCATAAATGTGCCTGTTAGGAAAATCAGAAACATTGGTTGCACATCAAACTTCTGAGTAAGCCTATGATGTCTCAGATGCTTGGGCTGCTGCAGTTACGAACAAGTTTGCAGATACTCACTAGGGCATGCCCAGAAAATGTTACCGGCACACCTGTGTTTTCTAACAACTCCCTATTACCTCCACCAATCACTGACTACCTGTCACTCATGCCCCTTCCGCTGGTGTATAGCTGTGCAACTGAATGTGCCAGGCCTGAGACACCCACTTTGTGCGTCTTTAGATGCTGTAATACTGCTTGGTGCTTCTTTAGATGCTACCATCGGTCACACATTCGAAATTTGCACAAGCCCTATGGTTTTCCATCTTAATATGGCTCCTATGTGGGCTTTTAATTGTCTGTGCACATTTCCATTACCATGCCCATGACACTCCCATAACATGCCCGCAAGATGTACCATTTCTGTGTGTCTGAATAGGCACCTCCCAGTCACCACCCAGGAGCTCCCAGCACATTGCCAGTACATTTCTTATACCGTGCTTCTCAATCACAACTGTAAATATGATAAATAAGAGCAATTAAGATTCTACTGGCACCTGTTAAAAAAAAGGGTTCATTAAACACCAAATGATGCTTATACACTTTTGAGCACACTTGGGTGGGTGCGGGGATAAATGTGAGCTGTTGTTGTCATTCAAATGGTTTCTGTTTCTTCTAATTCTTACCCTGACTCTCCATACCTTATGCCTCTGGATCCGGGCAGACGAGTTTCGCTGCTGGCCAGTTTGCCCGTTAGGGATGCAGTTAACATCCTGGCAGTTGAGATGCCAGCATTCAGAATCATGGGGTTGGAGTCCCAACAGCACTTGGAAATCCCGTTGCCAGAATCCCGAACTCCGGCATCTTGACAGTAAGCATTACAGTTAAGGGGAGGTTTAGGTTTAGGAGTTAGGGTTAGGCACTATGGGGAGGGTTAGGTTTCGGCTGAAGGGGGGTGGTTTAGGGTTAGGCAGAAGGTGGGAGGGTTAAGGTGCAGGGGGAAGGTTAGGATTAGGCTGCAGGGTGAGGGTTAGGCTGCAGATGCTAATTAGGTTTATGGGTAGGGTTAGGGTTAGGGAACTTACCTTTGGGCATAGGGATTCTTGCTGTCAGTATTCTAACCGCCGGCATCCCAACTGCCGGAATCCCATAGCCAACCCACCTGTTAGTGTGCAGCAGATGCTGTGGGTGCTGGGTAAGAGCTTTCAGCACACAAGCCAGGAGCACCTGGCCATATTGAGCCAATGTTAATGACTTCCACCGGCAATCTGGAAATATATCCTGGTGTCCATCTCTACTCTGCGACGCATGTTGTGAACTAGCGGCAGTTTGTCAAGGATGACTCGAGAAGAGCAATTAGGCTTCTTAAATTAAAAAAACTTTGAGTCAATGAAAATGGAAGTATTAAAATCCAGAAGTCAGTTAAAAAGAATTGGTAACTTCATGCTTTAGAGGCCTTTTTGTTAAATAGGTGCCACTATTGTATTGTATATGCTATTATAATGTATATAGGTTTTGTATTAAAATGTGCTGTGTATGAAAATGTATAAAAACAAATTTAAATGTCTATGTTGAGTCCCAATGGTTGTAATGTTTTGAGTTTTGTTTCATGTCTTTTTAGGCTGTTGACAATGTTTCCAACTCTCCAGTTTTTAGTTATTTTTTGGATTTCTATAAATTTAAGTCCTAGTGGGCCCTTGTTGTCGGCATCCAAGAAATGTTTTGAGATGCTGTGTTTGGTTAAGCCCCTGTTAATGTTCTAGATACTGTATGTTTGGATAGTCTGATCCTCAGTTTGCTCTTGGTTTGTCTAATATATTGTAAGCCTCATGGGCATTCCAGTAAATAAATCACTTCTCCTGTATCAAAGGTGATATGTTCTTTGATTTGGTAGCCTTTTTTTAGTATGATTTGATTTAAATTCTTTTATTGAGTTGCTGAAGGAATTTCCATAATTTTTACACGCTTTACAATTCAAACAAAAATAATGTACATTTTTTGCTTTTCTGGATTTCATATTGTCCAAATGGACATATCTTGTCACTAGTTTTTGCTTCAAATTTCTGGCTCTCTTATATTTGATGTGGAGTTTGGTGGAGATGGTATCCTTAAGATTGTCGTCCAATTGCAATACGTGCCAGTGTTTTTGTATAGAGTCTATATCAAGTTGTGACTGCTGTTAAATTGTGTTATGAGTTGGATTTTCCTTCATTCATTGTCCAGTTTATTTTTCTTGTAGTGGATAAGTTATTTTCTGTCCATTTGTGTATTTTTTTCAATCTGTCCCTGTAGTTGTTCTTCTTTGTACCCTTTCTGTATACATTTTTCTTTTAGTTCTTTGCTTTGTTTTCTGTATGTTTCTTCTTCCATACAGTTATGTCTGATCTTCCTAAACTGTCTAGTTTGAATGTTGTCAATCCATCTTCGATGGCGATTGCTTGAGGATGGTAGCATGTTATTACCATTCACCTCCTTGATATTTCACCTTCTTGTGTGAAATAATTTGTTCTTGATGAAAATCTCCAAATCTAAAAAGATAACCATATCTTTTTTAGTAGAGGTTTCAAATTCCAAATTTATGTTATTATTGTTGATGTTCTGGATGAAACTTTTCAGATCTTTCTCCAAGCATCCCATACAAAGAAGATGTAATAGATATATCTATACCAACAAACTACAGTAAGTTCTTTTCATAGACATTGTTGCTCCATATTTTATCACCTTCCCATTTTGAGACAGAGGTTGGCATATGCTGGTGTGAATGCGGTACCCATTGCTGTCCTGTATTTTTTAAGATAGAACCACCCATCATACCAAAAATAATTATGTTTTAAAATGTAGTCTATGATGTCCATGATAAAATGTATTTGTTCATTTGCGATGTAGGGTTCTCCAAATCCTTATGTAATTTAGGTAGGAAGTAGAAAGTAGGAATTTGGGGATTCTTTTTCATAATAAAATCATATTCCTTTTTATTAATAATTCTCATCTTCAACCCTTAATTTATGTATTCATATATTTAACTCAGAAATGTCTTTGACAGATCACTCTTCACTAATTCATAAGTGTATTCATCCGATTGTAGTTGCTCCTTTTTATACTTCTCCTTGTCCATTATGACATTTCCTCCTCCCTTATCAGCAGGTTTTATGATGATGGTCTTGTCATCTTTCAAATATTTTAATGCCTGCTTCTCTTCCTTTGATATGTTCCATTTGCTTTTTATTTTCTCTGGAAGAAGGGACATTATGGGCCAAATGTAATAGGGTGAGAGTTTAGAAAATATGAGAGAAAACTCAATGTAATAAAATCACAGAAAATGCAAACTTGCATGTTTTTCAGACTCAAAACTCTTAAGTTTTAAACTCTCACCCAGGTGTTTCCTGTTTGGAAAATACAACTCAATAAAATGTATTAGTGTCAGGGTTTTACTGCTAAACTTTCACATTTTCTAACCTCTCACCCTATTACATTTGGCCCTGTCTTGTTCCACTAACTTTTGAAATATCTCAATGTCAGGTTTTTTTTTACTTGAACTGGGTTGAAGGTAGATGGAGGTTTAAATTGTAATCATCTTACAAATTTGTGGGTATCAATGTAGAAGTTACATTTGTTGATGTTGGATTGAGGTGTAAATTATTGTTGTTATTATTATTATTTTATACACCAGATTATTTAGGCCTGCACTCCTAGGGAGGGGAATGCAAAAGTTGTTTTGCGGTTGCAGTTCCTGTCTAAAGTGACGGGAGCTATTCAATTGTTTGTGCCACTGGGCTACTGGACGCAGTGGCATATCCATAATGGGTGCAGTGTGTGGGGCACACGGGCCCTGGGTCCAGGGGGGCCCCGCACTGCACACCCTGCACCCATATTATTTTAAACTTACCTGTCTGTGGTCCCGCGGCGGGTGTCAGCGCTGCTTAGAACACCGGAAAATGGCCACCGTGGTCATTTTCCTGGTGTTCTGCACATGCGAAATAGACTCCGGGCACACTTTAGTGCCCAGAGTTTACTGCGCATACACATAACGCAGGAAAATGGCTACTGCGGACATCTTCCCAGCTTTCTGCGCATGCGCAATAGACTCGGCACTATCTAGTGCCCAGAGTCTACTAATGCTCCGGTGGCTGGTGTCAGTCGGCTGCCAGCAGGGGTGCCGAGAGGGGGGAGCGGGTACAAATTACCCGGGCCCGAGCTTCCTGAGGGGCCCGGTGGGGGCCCGGGTCTGACATTCCCCCCTCCCTCACAGGAGCCCAGCACACAGCGTGTGCTGAGCTGCAGTGGGAGACTGCTCGTGGCTGTTGAGCAGCAGCCACAGCAGTCTCTTATGCCTGTGGGGGGGAGCGATCACACTGAACGCGCCTCCCTGACTTTACGCCGGGCTGAGAGAGCTGATCTTTTTATTATTTTTTTCAGAAGGGGGCATGGCCACGCCTCCCGCAATTAGGCCATGCCCCCTATTACCAGGGCCCGCTGCGGCTCTTGGCAGGCCTGGCTGCCAGCCACCAGGCAGAGAGGAGGGGACCCTGCATGGGGAGTGCACATGGGCCCCATCCTCTCTTAAGATGCCCCTGACTGGACGGACTGCATTTGGGCACCCAAAAGCCCGACTTTTCATGGATTACTGCTCACCACATCAGGATGGCGAAGCAGGAATAATGGGCTCCTGTGGCACTCACACTTATTGGCACAAACAATTGAATTTTTCCCATCACTTTAGATAATAGCTGCAGGCAGCGCCAAACAATTGAATTCCCTCCATAATGTCGACTTTCACTATGTCCACGATCATGTCAACAATAGAATTCGACAGTTATAATGTCAATATTGTTAAGATGTCAACCTCTAACATGACGACATCTGGAAAATTTTGACATGGAAATAATGTTGGCATTTGCATTGAAATGTTGACACTTGCGTTAGGGATTGTGTTAGGTTTAAATTTAAGGGTTAAGATTAGGGATTAGGGTTACCATTAGGTTAGGGGTTATAGTTAGCATTAGGGTTAGGCTTAGGTTAGGGTTACCATTAGTTGTTAGAGGATATGGTCACGTTTGGCATTACGTTTACTGTTAAAGTTTACTGTTATTGGGAGTTAGGTTTAGCATCAGAGTTAGGCATACCTCAAAACTAGATTGTCGATATTGTGGTCATGTCGACATATCAACATGATGAATGTGTTGACACGTTTTCTGTCGACATGGTAATTGTCAATGCCATATTCCGAACCCACTTGTGTCATTGCTTTAAAAATTACTTTAAAATTGTTATTTTTTAGTCAAATCAAATTAGTCTTGTTTAAAGATTTACTTGTATACAGTAAACAACTGCATCAACATTTTCCTTTATGCAATGCGCAACAACAGTAATACATCCTGTTACATTAATTTGCAATAATTATTTTTTTTCAAGTCTGTCCTGATTTTCTATTGTCAAAACTGGCGTAGCTGACAGGAAGGTCTTGGATGAAAGTGTATGGAATGGGTGAATCCAAGTATGGCATGGATTCCTTGGCGCTGTTCTGAGGTAGGCATGTGTGTGATGCCACAAAGCCTAATAGTGTTAAACTACTACTATCGCAAATTTGTTTAAAACTTTCTCTATAGAACAAGTAGAGAAGATGTCAATAGCAACCAATCAGCTTCTACATATTTTTATAGAATGCACTAGACAATGATATCTAAAAGCTTATTGGTTGCTATAGTCATCGTCTCCACTTGACCTCTTTAGAAGGTTTGATACATCTCCAATGAAACAATCGCACAGTACAGTTAAATCCAATCATTTGCCACATTTAATACAGAAGACAATAAAACTTGCTCACCATGGACTAAATAATACTCTGAAAACTCTGAAAACCACCAGACACTTTACAGCAAACAAGATGAAAGTGATGTGAATTGACTTGACGTTGGCAAAGAAAAAAATACAGAAATCCAAGAGGGAATAATACACAAAGTAAAATGCAAAACTCAACAGTACAAATAAGCAATTAAAACTAAAGTTCTGTTAGAGCAGGTGAATACTAGAGCATCAAAGCGTTATGTTAAAAAAATCCATTAAGCATTGAAAAGTTACAACGGTCGTGTCAAATAATGGAATACATGTAAAATTCAGAGAAATATAACTAATGCAAATAACCATAAAAGAATAAAACAAATTCACAGAATGTTCCATGTGTCAGAGAAGATCCGAGCATTACAGGAAAGTAAATAATAACATTAATATTCATCCAGCAAACAATGGTAACTAGCAAAAGGCAGCAAAACAGTAAAATGTGATGAAATTGCAAAGCTTTTGCTGAAGATGAGTTAACAGATAAGAAGCAACTGTGCTTTTGTAATGTGGATTCATATACAGTACGTTGATTGACTTGGGAAAAGTATCAGCATAATTTCATATGTAGTTAGCATAACTCTTGATACGTGGGTGCCAATAAAATACACAAGTTACAAAGATATTTAAGACAAGGAAAATGAAATGTGATCATTTTTTCACTTCCATTACTCTCATAATACAGACTTGGGGGAGAATTCATGAAACAGCTGCTCCTGTAAGCTGCTGCTTCCCGGCGGGTTGTGGGTCTATATGTAAAACGGCACCCGCAGTCAGTGTAAAGCCCGGCGTGCTTTAACACTGACTCCGGGTGCCGTATAAAATACTCACTTGCAACCCGCCGGGAAGCAGCAGTTTACAGAAGCCGCTGCTACGTAAATTCTCCCTTTGGGATTGTAAACTGCAGATTTGAAAAAACATTGAGGGTTTTAAGTTGACATCTAGTAAATCCACTTGTAGGAATAAGTGACCAGATTAAAAAACAGTTGATTGAGAGACCTAATACAGGCCCTGGTTCAGCTATGTATGCAATGCCGATATTTACACAGTTGAGCGATTATCGGTGGACTGCAAATGTGTCTTAACCGCAATGCGCACTTGTAGCGTTTGAATTGCGATTAGGTGTGACTACGGTTGTAGTGAGGACAGGGGGTGGGTTTTTAGAAGTGGAGATGTTGCCCATAGCAACCAATCAGATTCTAGCTATTATCTTCTAGAAGGTGCTAGATAAATGATAAGCAGATTCTGATTGGTTGCTGTGGGCAACATCTCCACTTCTAAAGACCCAAACTGTAGTAAATATACCCCGTAGAGTCTAAACTAGTCTCCACAGTGAGTGATGAGGTTCATGCAGGTTGTAATCAAAAACCTATTTCCTGACAAGTTAGTTTGAGTCAATCCATGAATTGAGTCTCAATCCCAAGTGTTCTGCGCAGTCTTTGGATCCTCATGTCACCTCTGTGTTCAATGGCTCAGGTCACTGCAAGATTGCTCTGAAAATAATCTAACAAAATGTTATATTGCTGTCTTGTGTCCCATTATCTTTAGGAGCTGGAGCTACTGACCATCTGGCTAACCGTGGTACCGTTAAGCTACAGCAAGTCCCTGTACTGGACCACAGAGCTTGAATCATTGGGTTTGGTTCCCCTCACAGATTAATCGATCACCCAGACTGACACAAGGGCTTAATAGCGACGACTTCTGACTCTTCAGGGTATATATATCAATTATCGTGTTTTACATATGATAATTGTAATTTTGTATTGCCCTAATTCCAGCATTTGCAGGAAAGTATCCAGAAACACATGCACTAGGAGTCACCTCTCTTTTGTGCCACCGCAGAGCTACTGCTGACCATGCACCTGTGGTGGCCATTGCCGGGGAGGGTTCTGGAGGAACCCTCTCCTGGTAATTTTTGCAGATGTAACCCATAGGCCATAGTGGCTAATGCCATCTTCACATCTGTCAGCTTCTCAGCCCCCAAATCAGGAATATGCTGTCAATATTGAGTGATAAATAGGTCCGTTACTGACTGGAGAGTTCTGACTCTGACTGACTTTGTCCCTTTCTATATAGTCAGGGCCTGAGCTAGAGTTGGATGCAGAGTCAGTTTTGGTCGCAATCGCTCAATGTTTTCAGTCTGCCCATGCGTCCGTGTTGTACTGCACATGGGTCTCCATGGTTACCTCGGGAGTACATGGAACATGTTTGGACGCAGAGAGAGACAATATCGGCAGGCGTTCCTGGGTGATAACAGGTGGGTGGCTAGCCAGCTGCAGGCATGTCGCGGGCGTGTCACACCCAGAGACTGCATCTTTTTCTGCAGTTGCGCTGTCACCGATGGCCATATTCCAACACACATTCTGAGCAACCATAGGGCTTCTCTAATGTTTGATTGGTGCAACCGATTTGATGGTGCGACCGATGTGCATCTTATGGTGGCCATATTGCGAGCAGAGGATTTGAGTCGCAGCCAGCGGCCATCTCTGTATGAATCCCATATGCTACAGCATTAGCATAAAGACACAGTGACAAGTGCATTACAATCTGACTCTTAATCAGGCTCTCAGTCTAGTGCTCTCCTTATTTTCCTACTCACCCTACAAGCCACTTCTGAACATTTTGGTAGAGGGTTTCTCATCCCGTGCCGCTGACCAGAAGCCCTCCCAGCATTGAGTATCTACATTACCAGGATTTCCTTGGAATGTTTTCATGCATAGCGCAGAGCCCAAACTGTAGTAAATCAGTATGTAATACCGCCTAATCCCAACAGCGGAAGCCCGGCAGGGGTGAAGATCCAGATCGCTAATTTAGGTAAGTGCCCTGACCCTACCCCCTACCATAACCCTCCTTTAGGGGTGCCTAACCCTAACCTCCCCCCCTAGTGCCTAACCCTAACCCCTTTCTAAGTGCCTAAACCTAACCCCCCCTTCCCTGCAGCCTAAACCTAAGTGTCCTGGGGGGCTGCCTAACCCTAAGTCCCCCAGGGAGCCCTAAAACCTAACCCTTCCCCACGCGGCTGTCCGCGCCTGGCTTGTCTTCACTCGGTATGCCGTGCGTCGGGCCCCTGGCATAGGTCTTATGACAGGGATCAGGATTTCGATGCCTGTCATCAGTACCTTGCCGGGATTTGACAGTCGGGAAGTCAGCGGTCAGCATTTCGACCGTCGGCTTCCTGACTGTATCCCCCTGTATTAACCCCCATCACCACTGACACAACCTCACAACAGGCAGCAAGGGTTGCACAACTAGTCCTAGAAGAAATTACTGTTATTCTGTATTAGGAATTTATTTGAAGATAACGTAGATAGATATATTTTCATTCTTCCAATCATTATCTGTACATACCAAATAGTTTTCTATAACACTTATTTTCCTTATATCCTACCTAAGTGGTATCTCTTTCTTTTCTTTTTTATTACGAAGGCAGCCTTGATTGTGGTTATAATGGCTGGTTATAAAATAAGTGCAATAATAAACCTATATCATAATGTAATTTCTAATAATAAAAATAAAATATATATATATATATATATATATATATATATACACACACACACACCTTTTTGTTATATTTAAAAAGCATTGTATAGTGACTATGAGCATTTGCTGACAGCGTCGTTATGCTTTTTATGTGATTGAGTGGCAGTACCCCAGTGGCACACTCTGGCTTTTATAATTAGTCACAACTTTTAATTTCATCAGATTGGCTACAGTTAGCGGTGTAGTTTCAAGATTGTGCTACACGGGATTATGGGATTTGATACCGTATTTATAATTAACTTAGAGCACTCTTGTGAATTTCCAGTCAGCATTACAGGAAAAAATCAGATTAAGCATGGAAAATGCAGGTCAGCTTCTTAGGAGAAATAGCTCTTTATGAAGTTTGGGTGATATATGACTTCAGCAGAAGGAGGCAATAACATGTTTAATTATTCCCCACTGCTATCAAAGGATTCACAATCAATCTGCCCTTGTTTCCATTAATAAAATGAACTTAAAACCATTTAGAGAGTAAAACCCAGCATCACTTTTATTCAGAAACCATTAATGGAAATAAACAGGAAGGACCATTCTTGTAGGTCAAGCATCTGTTTCGATGTGAACATTTCTCAAGAATGAAAATATTTATATGGAAATAAGTATGAAATACTTTACTTAATTGAAATGTGCAGCATCAAACATATTGAGCTGGTTCAGTAGTTTGAGCTAGATCACAGGTTCTCAAACTCTGTCCTCAGGACCCAAAACAGTGCATGTTTTCCAGGTCTCCTCACAGAATCACAAGTGAGATAATTAGCTCCACCTGTGGATCTTTTAAAATGTGTCAGTGAGTAATGACTACACCTGTGCTCCTGCTGGGTGACCTACAAAATGTGAACTGTGTCCTGAGGTCCAAGTTTGAGAACCAATGACCTAGATGGTATCCGAGCCATAGGGGGGAGGGTGAATGAGCAGTGTCATCGTGCAGCATGCAAGGACCCAGAGGCGCCAGTGTCTTGGGCCTCACAGCCCATATATCTGTCTAGCAGGGTACCCTTAAAGCATCCTTCAGTGTGTAGAGTCATTGGAACATCTGGGCAACTCTACAGTTTATCCTGCCAGTGACCATGCCCACTCGTGTGACGTCACGGGTTCGGGGGCAGGGAGCGTACATGGCGGCAGTGAGACCCACTGATCCGGCCCTGGCTGGTAGTGATTAGAAATGACTTCTCAAACTGATGAAATTCAATTCTTAAGATATTTAGGGGTCTATTTACTAAGCAGTGTTAGGAGACAGAGTGAAAAGTGATAAGAAAGTGATAAGGTGCCAGCCAATCAGCTCCCAATTGTCATCTCACAGGCTGTGTTTGAAAAGTGACAGTTGGGAGCAGATTGGCTGGCACCTTATCCCTTTCTTATCACTTTTCACTCTGTCTCCTAACACTGCTTAGTAAATAGACCCCTTAATCCAAATAGATTCACAAAAACATATTAGAAAAGATCTGTGGCAATAAACATATAAATTGGTCAATATTTCAATAATGAAAAATTCATATCACCCGATACAAATTAAAAAAACAGGCACCACTATTGGTTTCAATACCCAATTGAATTTGTAACTCAGGATTACCAAAAGCATTTTTCCTCCATCCTAATTAATTCACTCTCTACAGAACTGTTAGTACTTAGGGGACCAGCCCCAATATACTGTAAAGGAAAGTACTTCATGATTTATTACCAAAGTAATAAGCAAAAATGAGCAGTATTTGAATTAGGAATTTAGTAAGAAACTTCAGAGTCCAGGTCCGCTAGATCATTCCATGTAGTGGTAATTGATCAACAGCTCCTGGGTTGTAGCGGCAGTGAGCGGCGTTCCGCAGCAGAGGCACCTGACTCAGATGTCCGACTGGGGCAAGTAAGAAAAACTTTGGTTACTGGTAATGAGTGTATGTAAACTGCTTCAGTAATTCAGGTATCATGGTAAGATGGTTATGCTGCTGACTTATCAAGAAGCTTACTGACGCGTTTTGTCTAACACAGACTTTTTTGAAAGCAAGTTGAATTTGTTATGACAGGCCCACTCTTATTAGCACAAGTGGAAGGTTCAAATAGCCTCTATTTGTTTTAATCAGTTGTGCATGAACGAACACACACATATATATATTTATATATATATATATATATATATATATATAGTACATAAAAACATCAAATAACAGGCACATATTTTGAGCCTCATCAGTTTATTTTAAAAGATAAAGTATTTTACAACAGTCAAAAGCAACAAATGGAGGTAAATGGAGTAAAGTGTAAAAAATGGAATGTACAGTCAGCTCCATAAATATTGGGACATTGACAGAATTTTCATATTTTGTCCTCTATTCACCACCACAATGGCTTTGAAATGAAACAAACAAGATGTGATTTAACTGCAGACTTTCAGATTTAATTTGAGGGTAATTACATCCAAATCAGGTGAACGGTGTAGGAATTACAACGGTTTCTATATGTGCCTCCCACTTTTTAAGGGGCCAAAAGTAATGGGACAAACTAAACAATCCTAAATCTAACTTTCACTTTTTAATCCTATGTTGCAAATCCTTTGCAGGCAATTACAGCCTGAAGTCTGGAACGCATAGACATCACCAGATGCTGGGTTTCATCCCTGGTGATGCTCTGCCAGGCCTCTACTGCAAATGTCTTCAGTTCCTGCTTGTTCTTGGGGCATTTTCCCTTCAGTTTTGTCTTCATCAAGTGAAATGCATGCTCAGTCGGATTCAGGTCAGGGGATTGACTTGGCCATTGCATAACATTCCACTTTCTAGCCTTAAAAAACTCTTTGGTTAATAAACGATTTAAAAAAAACAAAAAAACTCTTTGGTTGCTTTTGCAGTACGCTTCGGGTCATTTTCCATCTGCACTGTGAAGCGCTGTCCAATGATTTCTGAAGCATTTGACTGAATATGAGCATATAATATTGCCCGAAACACTTCAGAAATCATTCTGCTGCTGTCACATCATCAATAAATACAAGGGAACCAGTTCCATTGGCAGCCATACATGCCCACGCCATGACACTACCACCACCATGCTTCACTTATGAGGTGGTATGTTTTGGATCATGAGCAGTTCCTTTCCTTCTCTTCTCTTCCCATCACTCTGGTACAAGTTGATCTTTGTCTCATCTGTCAATAGGATGTTGTTCCAGAAGTGTAATGGCTTTTTTAGATGTTGTTTGGCAAACTTTAATCTGGTCTTCCTGTTTTTGTGGCTCACCAATGGTTTACATCTTGTGGTGAACCCTCTATATTCACTCTTGTGAAGTCTTCTCTTGATTGTTGACTTTGACACATATACATCTACCTCCTGGTGAGTGTTCTTGATTTGGCCAACTGTTGTGAAGGGGTTTTTCTTCACCAGGGAAATAATTATTTTGTCATCCACCACAGTTGTTTTCCGTGGTCTTCCAGGTCTTTTGGTGTTGCTGAGCTCTCCGGTGCATTCTTTCGTTTTAAGAATGTTCCAAAGAGTTGATTTGGCCACACCTAATGTTTTTTCTATCTCTCTGATGGGTTTGTTTTGATTTTTCAGCCTAATGATGGCTTGCTTCACTGATAGTGACAGCTCTTTGGATCTCATATTGAGAGTTGACAGCAACTGATTCCAAATGCAAATGTTACACCTAGAATCAACTTCAGACCTTTTACCTGCTTAATTGATAATGAAATAATGAGGGAATAGCACACACCTGTCCATGAAATAGCTTTTGAGTTGATAGTCCCATTACTTTTGGCCCCTTAAAAAGCGGGAGCCACATATTGAAACTGTTGTAATTCCTACACCGTTCACCCGATTTGGATGTAATTACCCTCAAATTAAAACTGAAAGTCTGCAGTTAAAGCACATCTTGTTTGTTTAATTTCAAAACCATTGTGGTGGTGAACAGATGCCAAAATCAAAAAATTCAATCACAGTCCCAATATTTATGGACCTGACTGTATATATTATCATTAGATCTTCGTGTTTTCTTATATTCTTATTACAATGGCACAAGATCTCAGATCATTTTATCCTATAGAACATGACATACAAGTATGTTCACATAATATATATATATATATATATATATATATATATATATTAGTATTATTTATGCATTTAATATATTACTCCCAGCCCATTCAAAATTAATGTTGATCACATTTCCTGTTTTTTAATTTGCTGTTAGGTGAGGTAATCAATCATGTCAAGTAGCAATTTAATTGTACTGCACAAATTTCAGGCAATTAATCACATCCATGTCATGATAGGGAGGAGAACTCCAATACAATGATAGTAAATGTGGAGCAGTAGGGATTGATCACGTGGTTAGTTGCATGCAATCACATGAAGTTGCACTGTTTTCTTATGCAATTAATGACATGAGGTTTAATCATACAAGTAAGGGGCGAAGGTCTATGGCTGC
The DNA here is from genome assembly GCA_031769625.1 of Taudactylus pleione. Taxonomy (NCBI): domain Eukaryota; kingdom Metazoa; phylum Chordata; class Amphibia; order Anura; family Myobatrachidae; genus Taudactylus; species Taudactylus pleione. The sequence goes on from JAUIMM010000651.1 coordinate 6,146,031, forward strand.
ATATTTCTGTAAACTCTGCCTTGAGCGAGTTTTAATCACTCATTACAGGATAACACTATAATAGCGATAATTTATTTTGCAGCTATATGTTCCTGCAGTAGTTTGATGATCTTAATCAGTCACCCAATTTTGTAATTTAATCAACTTGGGTGAGTTCAATATTATGAATCCAATGCAGAGTTAAACCTGCCTACTCTCCTGGATTGTCCAGGATACTCACAAAGTTTGCGGTTTCCTCCAAGGATCCCTTAAAAGTAGTCCACCCTCCTGCCTTCCACTTCTCTGTCTTATAAGGTGGGCGCAGTGGGCCAATAATGGTGCAATTCACATTATCAGGCCCCCTCCCTGCTGCAAGGGGACGTGATCACTCCTCATATAGTGGTGGGCAAGACCTGATAATCTGAATAGTATCACCAAGGCCCACTCCTGCCGCGTGATGATGCAAAACATGTAATTGTGCAGTAGGGTCAAGGTGGCACAAATAAAGTCTTCATGCCCTCTGCACTTCCACCTTAGCATTATGGATATTCCCAGTTTGAAGGTGATGGAGACAGGATGACCTGCAGCCAATCAGATAATGGGATAGATCACAGCAGCAGGAGTGTATGTCACTGGGGACAGGGCTGGCATCATGATGTGAAGAGGGGAATGGCAAAGAGAAAAGTCAGACAGAGAATTGGATAATGGAAGCAGCTGGTCCCCAACAGTTCAAAGTAGGAGACAGCTTATCCAAAGAACAGATGTCCCTGCGATCCCTATCACCGATACTTTAGTACTTAGCACTGCCAATTCTAGGTTCATGTATGCACACCTGTGTCCAGTGGAGGGAGCCAAACAGGGGCAGATGATCCAGAAGAATCCCTCTTCGCAACCCAGGACTCCTTCCCACAGGGAAAGAGCACGTCTATGTATTAGCACCATATGAAGATGATGAAGGCTCCTGCTCTCCACCTCCAACAGTTTAGTATTTTTTGGAGCTTGATGAATTTAGGTCCCCATACTAGTGTATGGGGACAGTGGGCCAGATCGTTACTGAAAGGTAATCAGGAGAAATTGGTGGTATCTCCTGGGTGACCTCTTTAATGAATGGCAATTTCTACAAAAAAGTAGGGAAAAATGTTGTTAATGATTAGACCTCAAAGTGCTCCAGTCCCTCCCACTGTCCAAGAGAATGGCACACCTTCGTGGGCATCAGAGAAGAGTCCCAGATATTTGGGAGCCTCCTGAACATTTCTGCAAAGTCGTCATTAAAATATATGTAAAATGCATCTAAAAAACACCTGTGTGTCTGAGCCCTTGGCAGCAGAATTTCTCTCTGTGTCAGTATACTATGAGCTGTTCTAAATCTATAGAAGGTATTAGAGTTTTTGGTTGCTGAAATTTCGCTAATCGCATAGAACCTTTCCATATCTAGTTATCTGTCTCATTTTCAATGTTGAAGCAAGTCCCAGTACAGTAAATGTGTAATTAAAATAAAATGACAAAATGATGTTGGTTGACTTATAGCTCGCGCAGGGTGACCTCAACGTGCGCTTGTGAAATAAATTTCCCATTTTATGGATTTTATATCAGCAGTTCTGACTCAATCATAAAGCCATCAGTGGGCAGAAAGGTCACAGAAAGTTAGACACACTTAAACATTTTAAAAGGATGTTTTACTGCAAATTCGTTCTTTGCCTTTGAGCATCATAATTTGATACTCAACGATCTCCCTAAAGCACGTTCACAGATCGATAATCACCAGAATAGTAACTTGGTTTAAGTCCATGAATATGGTGCTCTAAATTTCTAAGTGCAAAGTAATATGTCTTTTAGCATATGCAAAATTACTTTTCTCTGTCTTTTGTAATACTGAAATAACTATTGCCAGTGTATCTGACTGATTTACAGCAGGTGAGGAAGTGGCTTCTCTATAATGGGTGCAGAGGTTGGGAGAGGCACTCGCCCAAGGGTCAAGGTGGGCCCCCAACTGCAAACCCTGCACCAGTACAGACTCTACACTGTGCCAGTGATATCTTTGGAAATACAAGTACTGTATGTCAGCAGCACAGGAGATAGCAAAGACTGGCGCTGTTCCGGAGTCTTTGCTATCTTCCAGGGGCGTATCTTCCTATTGGCCTGGCATGCGCGCGGCATCCATTCACAGACGGGAGAGGGCTGGGGGGAAGCCCAGCCAGTGACAGAGGGCTGGGCTTTACCCCCAGCCTGACGTTACTTGGAGGCGTGCCATGCAGGCACACCTCCAAATAACGTAACATAGGGGTGTGGCCTATGGTAAGGAGGCCACGCCCCCAATTTCGGTCGCACAGGGCACAGCGTATCGGGCCGACATAGGGTGCACAGACCCCTGGAGCCGGCCCTGCCCATAAGGCATCAAGTTTTTTTAACATTATTAATTTAATTATGAAAAATGTCAGATTGCTAGTTTGACATTTCCAAGCAAAAGTGAATAAAAGAGATTGGACAATCTTTTTGATTTAAATAGTTTTCAGGGCTGACGCTCTTATGTGTGTAGCATTTTTTTTAAAACAGTTTATTCAGAGAATTGTAATTCTGTATACAGTCATTTGCATCTCTCAATGAATGGGAGGCCAAGCATCAATATAATGAAGGCACAGCAATGGGGAATACAGGGTCACTGTAACTGTACAGACAAGTGTTATAAATGTGATACAAGGAACTTGTTTTTTAAAATTACACTTATTATTCCTAGAAATCTCACATATAGGTCACATATATGGGGTCTATTTACTTAGCAGTGTTAGGAGACAGAGTGAAAAATGATAAGGTGCCAGCCAATCAGCTCCTAACTGTCATCTCACAGGCTGTGTTTGAAAAATGACAGTTGGGAGCTGATTGGCTTATCACTTTTCACTCTGTCTCCTAGCACTGCTTAGTAAATAGACTCATAGTGATAAAAACCCTCAAACCAAATCCTGCTGGTGATGAGAACATCCTTATGAATTAAGCAGTACATTTTGAGCATGTTTATACATTTTCATAGCTTCATTTTCCAAGTTACAAATAAAACATCATTCATGATTTTGAAATCATCTGTATTGTGTAAAATCAATAAGCAATAGCAGGCAGACTTTGCCCGTCGCCTTGATTTGCAGTCTGAAGTTTCCACTTAGCCTGTTAGTATCAGAACCTCATTTTCTTTGACCATTGTGGTTAAGAGAACGGCAGTGATGGATCAGCCCTAGGACGGTTTGTTACTATAAAAGGCAGAACAGCAACAGTAGGATAAGTGCTTGTGTTTCAGATACATCTTCCCGTTGTTCCTGTCTGAAATTTAATTTAATTTGCTACAAACCTTCAACTGGAAATATGAAGCAAATTTTGGACAAACTAACTGACCAGGCATACTGTAGCAGCTGCGTCTGTGTATACGTGTTTACTGTAGCAGCTGCGTGTGTATATATATATATATATATATATATAAAGAGAGAGAGAACAAGTGGGTCTGGCACTCCCTTATATATAATTAACTTAGCCGGGTGCCCTCACATAAATAGAACAATCTCACCAATATAGTGCAGCACTCCTAGCAGCAAATAAAGTTCACTCAGGCGGCAAAATTTAAGTCAACGTTTCAATGCCCTTTATTCTGACATTTTCATCAGGACCATATCAATACGAACAAACATCTTACCTTTAATAAGCAACCTCACCCAGTGAAAGAACCAAACGCCGGAGGCGGGACCGCTCACCCGGCTGATGGCGCAGCATGTTGACATCATCAAAAGCCATCACCTGGGACTCCCAGGCAGATGATGTAGCTGCATATCCCATCAACATAGAAACAACAACTAAAACAAATATATTAGAGTCCTCCGAAATGCCATTGTGCCCACTGTCCACTTAACCACAGATATGTGGACAATTGGGACAGGGTAAACTAAAGATTACTTGACTGTGACAGCTCACTGGGTAGATGTATTGCCTCCAACAGTGCAAACAGAAGCAGCATCTAACAAATGCCAGCTCATTCAGAGGCAGGCTACTCTGTGTATCACCGATTTCACTAAGAGGCATACAACTTAGAACCTCCTAGAAAAACTCAAGGAAATAATTTCAAAATGGCTTACCCCACTTGGACTCTCCTCGGGATTTGTGATTTCTGACAATGCCACCAATGTTGTGCAAGCATTACATCTGGGCTAATTCGAACACATCCCATGTATTGCTCACATAATTAACTTGGTGGTGCAACATTTTTTAAAAATGCCAGGGGCGTGCAGGAGATGCTCTTGATGACCCGAAAGATTTCTGGACATTTTCGTCATTCAGCAACTGCGTGTCGAAGATTGCAGCACCAGCAAGTATTGTTGAATTTGCCCTGCCATCAGCTGAAGCAAGAGGTAGTAACTAGGTGGAATTCTACACTCTATGTGCTTCAGTGGATGGAGTAGCAGAAAAAGGCCATCCAAGGCTACACAATGGCCTATGACATAGGGAAAGGAGTGGGATACACTTTAGTCAAGCGCAGTGGAGAATATTTTCCATGTTGTGCAAGGTTCTCAAACCCTTTGAATTTGCCACATATGAAGTTAGTTCAGACACTGCCAGCTTGAGTCAGGTCATTCCCCTAATCAGACTTTTGCAAAAGCAGCTGGAGAAACTGAAGGAGGAGCTCAAACAGTGTGATTCTGCTAAATATGTCGGACTTGTGGATCAAGCCCTTCATTCGCTTCACAAGGATCCAAGGGTCATCAATCTCTTGAAATCAGATCACTATATTTGGCGACCATACGTGATCCTAGGTTTAAGTCATACCTTGTGTCTTTCTTTCTGATGGACATAAATCTGAAGAGATGCAAAGAGCTGTTGGTGAAAAAATTGTCAGCTCAAGCGGCATGTGACACAGCATTATCTCCTCCTTCAGTTTCTGTGGCTGCCAGGTAAAAACTAAATTTTCATAAGAGACTCACTGCTGGTGATGCAGATCAATCAGCAAATTCCACAGTCATCTGGTTGGGTCTGAAAGAACTGCCTACAATTAGTGACATGTCTACTGTGACTTTGTCTGATATGGTCACCATTCAGAGAATGGTGGATGGTTACTTTAGGGATAGCATCCACAGTCCGTTTCACTACTGGCAGGAAAAAGAGGCAATTTGGAGTTCCTTACACAAACTGGCTTTGCTTTACTTAAGTTGCCCACCCTCCAGTGTGTACTCTGAAAGAGTTTTCAATGCAGCCGGGAACCTCGTCATTGATTGATGTACTGTAGGAGGTTACTTCCCCAAAATGTGGAAAAGATGATGTTCATCAAAATGAATAACAATTTCCACAAGAAAGACCTTTACCAGCAATTAAGTCAAAAGAATACAGAGGCACCTGTAATGGTGGATTCCAGCAGGGATTAATTAATATTGTGTGAAGAAGAAGATGTACACACTGATTGGGATGATGATGATGATGATTTCTGATCTTACCTATGTTGTAAAGCCAGTTTGTGTATGGGATCATGGCCACCAATGTCCACTGCACATTGGCAGCTTGTTTTGTGAGGGTCCAAACAAACTAATTATTTCAGCCACAAGTGGCAGTCCCTGTCGCTGAAGTGATTGGTTTGTTAAACTGTGAATGTCCTGTTTCATATATACAACATAAGGGTGGGTGGGAGGGCCCAAGGACAATTCCATCTTGCACCTCTTTTCTTTGCATTATGTGCTGTTTGGGGCATTGCTGTCTGACATTATTAATTTTATGGTTTATGAATGTCCAGAAATTATTAATGTCCAGACAGCATCTCCTATATGTCCCTTTCATTTTTTTTTTTTAATTCTGAATCACCAAATTGATGGGGTGGGCAAATATGAGCGGCAGCACAGAGCATCTTCCTGCCAGTATGCATGCAATAAAGTGCATATACGTTTAATACAAAAATTAGTTGTGTATAATGGTCACATACATACATAATTACATGGTACATACAGTGCGTACAGTAAAGCAGGCTGAGGTAACCAGAAGCACACCTTGTATTGATGACAAATAACTTCCAGTAGGCCCAGCAAACATCACAGATGCTGGGAGTTCTTGTTCAGCCGGAGAACTACAGGCTGCTTTTCTCTGATGTAAACAGCAAGTCTTGGTCCCATTATCCCTAACAACCTCCCTGAGTACAAACTAGTAAACGTCTGTTTACAGTATGTTCTAACAGCACCTCCACAAGCAAGGACACCTCATTTTTTTTTATTAGATCATGATGTATAAAAAATTAAAAAACCTCCTCCAGATCCTAGATGTATTTTAGGAACTGAAGAACTTGATCCTAGATTGATCTTCCCTCATAATTTTTTTTAAGAATCAAAACATTAAAATAAAAAAATTAAAAACTAATAAATCCTTCCGTCCATTCCCTGTATTCAGTTTATATTCATATTCCAACTCCGTTGGGCCTCTAACCTAGCTAAGGAAAACATTCTTGGTTTTTAAAATTCCTAGGGGTCATATAGTTTATTAAACTGCCATCCTGTCTAACACTGCACTGCCACTCTGTGCTATGTTGGAAGCTGAACTGCCACATGTTAGTGCCACCCACTGCTGTCACTTAGCTTAGTCAGCCAGCTAGCTGGATGCAACCTTTTGGCCCTAACCTACTGTAGATGAAAAAAATCAATATTGTGAGCTGTGAGGTGGTCAAAATTGACTGAAAATGACTGGAAATAAATGTCATTGAGGTTAATAATACAGTAGGAAAACAAATAGGCCCAAATTATATGATTTTAGCTGTTTTTATGATTTTTGTAAAAAAATCCAGATCCAAAACCAAAACACATAAGGGGCGGTTTTAGCAAAACCAAATCCAGAACCAAAACCAAAACACAGGAGTCGGGGGAACATCCCTAGTATTGCTTAGGATGAGTTGTGCTCGTCCTTAAAAGCTATGGGGTTAAAATAGACTCTGTGATTGCATATATTCAGATTTGATGCATCAAAAGTAACCAGTAGCAATCAATACCCTGCAAGAACAAATGTTGCTATATAGTAATAGCTTTATCAGCTCAGGAAATGTGCCGTGTATGGTGCATTTGTCATCTGTCTGATAGGTTAATAGAGCATAGAGAAGGCCCTACTGTCTTGTAACTTTATTCCTTGATACTTATGTGATCACTGGAGAAGTTATGATCCAGGGAAATCCATTAGGTAAGCTAGAAGAGATGTTCTCATTCTCTTCAAACACCGCCTACTCCTCTCCAAAAAAAGTGGAGAGGCTGCTGATGTGAAGGTAATAACGCAGAAATGTGTCCCTGCGGAGTAATGTAGTGTACGCTCTAATGTAATGTGCTGTACAGCAAAATAAAAACTCTGAGGTGTGTACATGTGGTAGAGGATAATGAGGCATTGTAAAACAATGATATGATCGAGAAAACTTTACGATTTGAGTGACAGATTCAAGCAATTTGCCTATTTAAGGTACTTGAAACAAATTCTATGTTGCTAGTGCTACAGTAAAAATTACAAGTATTTCTAAAGCGATGTTTGTTGGTTAAGTAGCTGAGTTGGTAAAAATGTATTCTTCTTCTGCACTGATGGGAGATAATTAAGCATGGCCTCGCATTTCTAGGGATATTTTTCCCTATGTAACTAGAGCGCTTTAAAAAAAAGTGTTGTCTGCCATAAAACAGATGTCTGTGAAGTTTACATAAGGTGAGATAATGCTGGTGTCACCTTATGTACGCTGTTATGTAATGGTCTGCTAAAATGTATGACCACAGGACTGAAAAGGTGCGTGCTCATACCCAGTAACAGCTCAATATAGGACTCAGGGGTCTATTTAGTAAGCCTTGGAAGGAGATAAAGTGAATCTGAGATAAAGTACCAGCCAATCAGCTCCTAACAGTTATTTTTTAAACACAGCCTGTGATATGGCAGTTAGGAGCTGATTGGCTGGTATAGCCGTTCTCTTTATCTCCATACAAGGCTTAGTAAATAGACCCCTCAATCCCCTTTTTTCCTAAAAATCAAGTGGAAATGACAAGTGATTAATGCAGACAATATTAGAGAGATCCCCATTATTTTATTTATTAAGCTTTTTTTTACTTTACACCAAACTCAGAACTACACCAGGCTATGAGGCTACATCCCCTTTCACGCACAAATGTCTTTGGCTCTTGAGATGTTCCACAAATGGATATGAGAATGTTGGGAGCAGAGCTGTAACTAGATTTTTTGGTGCCTTGTGCCAGAAAGAGCATTGGCACACCCCATTCTCAAATAGGGACATAACGCACCCAAAAAAGTGGAATGGCCTCATGAAATAAGAGGACGCTACAAGTAAGAATGATAATAAATAGAAAATTGACAGGCCTTAACAGCGCCCCCTTGTTCTGCGGTGCCCTGTGCCATGGCACTGGTCACACTGCCCTAGTTACCGCCCTGGTTGGGAGGAATGGTTTGTGCGAGACTGGAGCTTAGCATCCTGCCCTACAGAGAGAGAGACCATAGTGATTTTGGTGCCCTTGGCCAGACAGAGCATTGCCCCCCCCCCATTTTTCAAATAGGGACTTAACACACACCTGAAAAAAGGGTGTGGCCTCATGAGGGAGGGGAATCACATCTGATTTGTCCCGTACAATGATGAAGGGGTACTGATCGTGTTGTACATCTGTTATCCAGGTGTCACTGCCAAATACACTGTGATGCCAATGGCTACATTGATGATACCCAACAATTATGCAGAATAACTCACCAGCTCTAGATGTAGGAGAGCGCTGATGAAGCTGCACCTGCTGCAGAATTTGTCCATCATTCAAAACAGCCATGTACAAGCCTGGAGTCGTCAATGTTGATCACCGAATGAAATTATAGAAACAGTGCTATTTGTACTACATACGCAGCAAATGCCAGCGGCGGGGAAGTCCGTGTATGTATCTTGTTTTGGCAGTTGAAATCACCAGCAGAAATTGTGGGGCAAACAGCTCCATGGGTAAGGTGTCTGACTGCTATGTGAGAGGTGACAGGTTCGAGTTCCGAGTATGACATACTTTGAAATGTTTCTTAAATTAAAGAGGACGTGGCTGTACTGTAGGTGCTTTGGTGGTGGCCAGATGGAGGAGGAGTTGGTGGAGATAGGGGCAGCAAGGAGATGCCGGGGAAAAAAGAAGAGGAAGTTACAAGTGAAAATGATTATAAACAGAAATTTGACAGGCCCGAGCAGCACCTCCTGCCCTGCGGTGCCCTGTGCCATGGCACATGTCACACTACCCTAGTTATGGCCCTGGTGATTAGCTGAGATGTCAACTCAGACTATAAAATATTCCCTCATCACCAGACTTTGCCAATATATAGCACCTGATGATAGCTTCACAGGCCAGGCATGTGCCACCTCACACAATTGTATAAGTACATTTAAATAAAGTTTAAAACAAATGTTCCCTTCCTTATATTTTCTCAGCATTGTGCTCAATCGCCTGTGGAGAGGTTCGATGCTAACTAGTACTGGGCCCATCCCTGCACTCCTGGCAGTTGGGTACCAGGGGGAAACTATTTTGGAAATACAAGTGCTAGCATTCACTGACAGTCCATGAGTGCTATTTCATGCCGACATTTATAGTACTACAACCACCAGCATGCACATGGACACAAGTAGATAATTGCACTTCATAATGCCACAAGTGTGAAATATTTTGTACTGTATACCCAATGAAAGAATCCAGTACTATATAATACTCCAATAAAGCAGTTATAATATGGAGTAATACATAATTTGTGTCCCCAATATGACATTATAATTCTTGCCACCAATATGAAATTGGGCCCAATATATACTTACCTAACATCTTTCTTTTTTGGTCCATCGTAAATACCAATAAGAATCTTGTAATCCATTGTAAAGGAAGAAGAAACCCTACTGAGCGTACAGACTGCTCAAGTGGCACGCTGGACGCAAAATGAGAAAAGCTAAGCTCTTTTGAGACACCTACTTGCCAATCAGGAATGGTTTTTTATCCCGATTTACCCTTTCTTCCAATGCGAGATAGGAAGTATGGGTATATTGAAGTATTGAAGCAGCTCTAATAACCCTTATTGTAATTTTAAAATATGCCAAAAAAATTATTTAATGTGGACATGATCAATGAAGAAAGCACCAATCAGCTTCAGAGTTGAAATTGCATTCAGCCAATCATAAATAGATGGCTAGTGTTGGCAACCATTGTTATCATCAGCGTGAATTTGCACCAGTTCTCGGGCACTCATAGTTATTAGAACTAATGACAGGAGTATATTTGAGACTCCGTGTGGATCTGTATATGTTTGCAATTACACAAGCACACCCTGACTGGACACGAAACATTTTAGACTGCCTCTTTCCCGCCCTGTCTCACCCCTCCAATGACATGAGAGCGCGAGTGTCAGATGTGAGCAAATATACATACAGATATGTCCTTGTTCTCGGTGGAACGAGAATATGATTCTTGGATACAAAGGGTTAATCAAGCCACACAAGTAATATATGTTAAAAAGACATTTATTACAAAGTGAAAGGAAGAATACTTAACTTTCTTGAATAGATCTACTTAAAACATAGATGGCTTCATTCCCAGGAGACTCTGCTCCAACACCGTGGAGCTGGGATCTTGTACATCGAGCATAGACAAAAGGCTAACTGTATACTGACAGGTTACATCTTATATAGGAAGAAAATCCCATGCTTAAGCACAGAGTCGTAACTACACTTTTTGGTGCCCTATGCCAGAGAGATCATTGGTGCCCCCCATGTTTTAAATAGAGACATAAGATGCACCTGAAAAAGAGCCATGGTCTCATGGGGAAGGGCCATGGAAGAGATAGGGGAGACCAGGAGATGCTGGGGATAAAAGAAGAGGAAGCTACAAGTGAGAATGATAATAAACAGGAAAATTTACAGGCCCAAACAGCGGCCCCTGCCCTGCGGTACCCTGTGCCATGGCACTGGTCGCACCACCATAGTTATGGCCCTGCTTAAGCAGTTTAACAAGTACAAAGGTCTTGTTAGGAAATATAAGTAAAAGAAAGAGGAAAGAATAGATAGTAGGGGGCACTGTTGTCTCAATTAAGAAAGTTGGACATGTCAAAGACATATGACTGTTAATGACGTGTACTTAGCTTAACTGAAGGTAATACAATGTTGACGGAGGATTACATATGTATGGCCACATATCTGGACACAATAAGACACTCTTTGCTTAACTTAAACAGTGAACTTTGTCCTGTCCTTGGGTTCTTTCTGTCGAGAACACCTTGTGCAATGTATATATTTCAACCTAACTATCCCTTCTAATGTCTTACACAGATATCTATTGCATTATACAGTAATAAAATCACACAACAATATGGCTTCCAGCAACCATATTCTGTACTCCTACCACAGTCCTCATACATCTAACCTTAATGCGCCATGTGGTGCAAGTGAACCGTGGTTTTTGTGCAGCTATTTTTTCTTTATATTTGTATTTTATTTGCACCACAGACGCAGTGAAAAACCACTTCATCTGTACCAGAGACGCCAATTTGCGACTTTAACTGCACAGGAGTTCGTATTAAATATGTACAAAGTCGCAGATGGAGCACGGAACTTGGGGTTAACAAAAGTTGCGGCCCCTGCATCGTTGCACTGCGTATACAGATTCCAACTCACTTACGCATGAATGTACAAGCGTGGCATATATATGAATCACTGCAGACTAAGACTAAGATGCATTTTTGAGCAAAAAAGACACTTTGCGCACGGGACCTGATGCGCCCAGTAGGGCTGTTTGGCATAACTGCGGTCATCGTGTCTGAGGACACATCTGTATGTGCATAGGCATGCATTGTTTTTGTGGGTTTGCACCTTACAAATTTATGTCCAACTCAGCATTATTCTTTACTATGCAATGCATCGCATACAATTTAATTTCACAGTTATACCCCTTTTTTTTCCACTGCTGGAATAACCCGGGGTAATTGCCAGGTCTACCCGGGTCACGGCTCAGTGGACAGGTGTCCCTGAAAATAACCTGGGTCAAGTGACCTGGGAATCCAACCCAAGTGGCTACCAGCGTCGGACCCAGGATGGACCTGGGTGATGATGCAGTGTTAACGGCACAACCCAGGTTATCCGACCTGGGTCATGCCTAAAATGAACTGATTGGTGGTTGTGGAGCAGTCACCTCCCACTTTTTATGACCTCACAAGTTTAGCAGTACAGACCCGGGTTCAGCGTAAAGGGGCTGTCCTGGGAATAACCCATATAGAAGGTGCAGTGTAAACAGGGCCTGACCTGGGTTGGAACCATGTCCAAAGACCCAGGTCGGAACCCGGGTTTTTGGTGGGAAAGGAGTATAATTGTAGCTCTGCCTTACCCAGGAATAAAATATATCCTTAAATATAATGGGAGCATCATCATAATAAAAAATTAAATACACTGAAAGCTACATGTTTCTATTACAGGTGTCATTGAGTTAATTAGATTTAATCTTAAAAGGCATATTACTACTACAAATTGAAAGTGGAGGCTAGTGGTTGTATATGCAAAGAGTTAATAGAACTCTGAGCTTTATCTGCACAATATTTTTCCAGGGGAAAAAAAAATGTCAGCGGGTTTGGATGTAACAATTCTGCACAGAAGTCAGTCTGCAGTGCACCTGTTACAATCATAACCCTTGATGTTGTTCTATACCATGCAAAGAAAATAAGGAGCTGCCACAGAAGCATGAATGTGCTGGATCCGGGGGCTCTATTGTATAGCAATCTGCTAGTGTGACGTCTCCAATAAAAACTCACTTTCCTTTGCAGCAGCGTGGGGCTCATCTGAAATGGACAAAAGAAATGGAAATTAAATTTGAATGCAGAAATGAACTGAGAAGCAATAATTATAATTGCTGGAAAACTGTCAAATGCTCCGCTGCAGTGAGCGTATTTATGCATCAAAAGAGCTTTTTGTAATAGATTTTCAAAAAATAAAACGTTGCACAGTCTGTTAACAGGGAACAATGGCATTAATTGGCAATTAATCTATAGATTATATAGAAGATATTGTATATTATCATATACAGCACCTACAATTCTTAACATTCACCAATATGGCAAGGGAGGTACTTTAACACTTGGGGCTCTATTCATTATCACTTAGGGGTCTATTTACTAAGCAGTGTTAGGAGACAGAGTGAAAAGTGATAAGAAAGTGATAAGGTGACAGCCAATCAGCTCCCAACTATCATTTTTCAAACACAGCCTGTGAGATGACAGTTGGGAGCTGATTGGCTTGCACCTTATCACTTTCTTATCACTTTTCACTCTGTCTCCTAACATTGCTTAGTAAATAGACCCCTATATTTCTACAAAAGCTTTTGTAGAACTTAAGTTTTCGGGCCATTCATCAAAAAGGTGATGCAGGAGATATCACAGATATCTCCTACTTACCTTTCTCTCACAATCTGGCCCGCTGTCCCCATACACTAGTATCACAGATATCTCCTACTTACCTTTCTCTCACGATCTGGCCTGTTGTCCCCATACACTAGTATCACAGATATCGCCTACTTACCTTTCTCTCATGATCTGTACCGCTGTCCCCATACACTAGTATCACAGATATCTCCTACTTACCTTTCTCTCATGATCTGTACCGCTGTCCCCATACACTAGTATCACAGATATCGCCTACTTACCTTTCTCTCATGATCTGTACCGCTGTCCCCATACACTAGTATCACAGATATCTCCTACTTACCTTTCTCTCACGATCTGGCCTGTTGTCCTCATACAGTAGTATGGGGACAGGAATTCATCAAGCTGCGAAAATACAATATATACGGAGCTTGACTGCAGGAGCATTCACTATCTTCAGATGGCGTTAGTTCCCACAACCCAATCATTCCCTATGAGAGAGAGTACTGGGTTGCGAAGAGAGATCCGTTCAGATCCCTCCGCCCCTTTATGGATCCTTCCGCCGGATGCTGGGGCTTTTGTGCGCCTGCATAAACTCTAGGTCATGCAGGCGCACTAGTTTCACTGCTCCGAAAGGAGCCGTGAGAAGATTTGGTGAGACAGCTGATTTTCTCAGTTTTGTCATTAATCATTTTTATAGTCAAAAACTCTGGAGTAAAAAGTGTATGGCAGGTGAGGCACTGCCTCCCCTGACTACCTTTTCTGCACATCCCTGATCAAAATGCACCAAATTTCCAGCACTATATACTGCTGCACCTTTGTGTAATGCCCACATGAACCCTCGGGTTCATATATGTATGTGTAAATCTGGTTCTGATACTAGCCAGTGCCTCCCCAGCCATTTACCTCACCACACATCATTGCATTAGAGTAACATATTCCCCAACTCTCCCACATTGTGTGGTACAGTCCTGCTTTTCGGGGACGGCACTGCCATCCCACCAGCGGTCTCAGTGTCCCATGAGGGAGGCAATTGGGGGAGCATTCTCACACTACATTCCCTGTGAGGGGAGAGTCTGGGGGCAGCCCAGCATCTCCGTGAATGCTGGGCACAAACCTAGTGATGCAAACAAGGGTATTACTCCAGATCACGCCCCCTTCCAGCAAAGCTACGGCTCTTTTTGGGGCACGCGTGGTGTACCCAATTTTACCTCCAATATGTTGGGAGGTATGGGATAAACTATATGGGGGGGGGATCATTTCTTCACAATTGCCGCAAAGTACCTCCTGGAGAGTTCAAGTGAATTAAAATGAGCAATGTTTAAATGCTATGGAACTATACGTGATATGTGCAGCCAAACACTGCAGCACATGGCAAAGAAATTAATCTCCTCCTATGGATATTAAATAAACTTATCAGTTACCTTCTTCACTTAGGGCCTCTTAAATACTATAACCAAAACTTATATATAAAATGAAGACACAGACAATGTGAGTTGTTATAGGTTGATGTTTAAAGTTAGTATGGTGGTGTACAAAAAAACGGATGATAAACAAGACAACTCAAATTCATACAACCAAACGTTGGTGTTCAACTCTCCATAAATCTATAACACTGACATTTTACTTTTGTTGGATTTAAGGGATAATGAATAGACCACCATAATAACCAATGAAAATTAGAGATGTGCGCCGACCGTCGTGTTTTGGTTTTGGATTTCTGGATTTTTGGTTTTCTGGATCTTCCCTGGTTTTGGATCTGAATCTAGTTTTGGATTTTTTTCCTTGGTGTTCTGTTTTTCAGTTTTGGTTTTGGATCTGGATTTTTTCTTAAAATATCATAAAAACAGCTAAAATCACATAAAATTGGCTTTTTTTGTTCCTACAGTATTATTAACCTAACATTTATTTCCAGTCATTTCCAATCAATTTTGACCACTGCACAATATTATTTTTTTACCTAGTTAAGGCCAAAAGGTGGCATTCAGCTAGCTGGCTGACTAAGCTAAGTGACACAGTGGGCGGCACTAACATGTGGCAGTTCAGCTTCCAATTTCCAACATGGATACAGTGTGTTATGCAGTGTGGGTTGGATACACCAAAAGTACACTTACTGTGACAGCAGTGTCGGCAGAGCGGGGTTGCTGACGGTGTCCTCAGTATAGGGATTGGCAGTGCTGCGGTGCTGGCAGTGTCCTCAGTGCATGGTAAAGGCTGTGTCAGCAGAGCGGGGGTGCCAGCAGTGTCTTTAGTGCAGATTTGCTGGCTGTGTCGGCAGTGCAGGGGTTGCTGACGGTGTCCTCAGTACATGGAATGGCAGTGCTGTGGTGCTGGCAGTGTCCTCAGTGAAGGGTACTGGCAATGTCAGCAGTGCCAGTGGTGTCTTTAATGCAGGTTTGCTGGCTGTGTCAGCAGTGCAGGGGTTGCTGACGGTGTCCTCAGTACATGGAATGGCAGTGCTGGTGCTGGCAGTGTCCTCAGTGAAGGGTACCGGCGATGTCGGCAGTGCAGAGGCGCCAGCGGTATCTTCAGTGCAGGTTTGCTGGCTGTGTTGGCAGTGCAGGGGTTGCTGACAGTGTCCTCAATAGTGGAATGGCAGTGCTACAGTGCTGGCAGTGTCCTCAGTGAAGGGTACCGGCGAAGTCGGCAGTGTGGGGGTGCCAGCGGTGTCCTCAGTGCATGGTTTGCTGACTGTGTCAGCAGTGCAGGGGTGTTCTCAATGCAGGGTGCCGGCGGTGTCGGCAGAGCGCGGTATCCTCAATGCATGTGTGCTTACAGTGTTTGCAGTGCAGGGGTGCTCGTGGTGTCCTCAGTGTGGGAGTGACGGTAGTGTCGGCATCATGGGGGTCGCTGACGGTGTCCTCAGTACATGGGGCAGCAGTGCAGGGGTTCTGGCAGTGTCGGCAGCAGGGGATGTTGCCAGTGGGGTTGCCGGCAGTGTCGGCAGCGGCAGGTCCCGGCGGTGTCAGGCAGTGGGGGGTGCCGGCAGTGTTGGCAGGGGGTGATGCCGGCGGTGTCAGGCAGCAGGGGATGGTGGGCGTATTAAATGGGCTTAAAGCTGATTCGCTGAGAGCCATGACAGATGGCTCTCTCAGCCAATCAGCATTAAGCCCACTCAATACAAAACCTCGTGACCCGAAAATAGGATCACAAGGGTTTGCCTCTGGTGAGGGATCTGGGGCAGGCAGGGAGATCCGAGCTTGGCTCTTTGAGAACCGAACCTGCTCATCCCTAATGAAAATTTAGTTGTCAAAGTTTATTTATTGAATGCAAGCATCTGCTTAGCTGCTATGGGTTACTACCCTTTTATGCAAGTTATACCATGTTAGTATATAAGATCCAATGTGTTGAGTTAAAACTCAAAGCTCAACTCTTTTTTTTCCATTGGGCCTGGTGCACTAAGCCTTGGAGAGTAATAAAGTAGACGTAGATAAAGAACCAACCACTCAGCTCCTAACTGTCATATTTCAAACGCAGCCTGTAAAGTGACAGTTAGGAGCTGATTGGTTGGTACTATGGGGTCTATTTATAAAGCAGTGAAAAGTGTGGAGAAGAGAACCAGTGAAAAATTTGCCCATAGCAACCAATCAGCTCCTACCTATTATTTTATAGACTGTACTTGATAAATGCTACTTCAAAGATGATTGGTTGCTATGGGCAACTTCTCCACTGGTTCAGTTCTCCACACTTTTCACTGCTTGATAAATAGACTCCTAGATCTACATCCAAGGCTTAGTAAATAGACCCCTTTATCTCCGTTCACTCTATCCCTCTCCAAGGCTTAGCCTGTCCTGCTGTAGAAATGAGTAAGATCCAAGAATTCAGGGAACCAATATATGTAGTGTATGTATGATATCTGTATGATCACAGGCAGGTGACATGATGAATGTACCTCAGAGCACCGGAGGACATTAAAA
The DNA here is from genome assembly GCA_031769625.1 of Taudactylus pleione. Classification (NCBI taxonomy): domain Eukaryota; kingdom Metazoa; phylum Chordata; class Amphibia; order Anura; family Myobatrachidae; genus Taudactylus; species Taudactylus pleione. The sequence continues at coordinate 6,163,310 of JAUIMM010000651.1, forward strand.
ATCATATTTGTTTTTATGAGACACGGCCTGTGAGTAAACACAAATAACAGTACACAGGGGCGGTTAATTATTATCTTCATCATCTTGTCATTAGCTTATCATCTACATTCCTTACATATCAGCGGATGTTTCTCAAAACTAAAAGTAAATGAAGCTCTGCACAACAAAAGCATTAGCGGCTGAGGCAGAAACTGTGATCCAATCCTCACTCGTGCCGAATTTGCTGAATATTCCCTTATTCTGGAGATGTGTATGTGATTACTGTACTTCATGCTTTTCAAATCTCACCAGGAGAATACCTTGTCTCTGAACATACTGTTAGTAATTGAGATTCTCTAGAAATGTGACATAGACTGTAATTGGTTAAACAGCTGCACAATATGATCCCAGCTGCTGCCGAAATCATCCTACGATGCCTGTCGTTTAATGACTATCACTACTTGCACGTTTTCAAATATTGCCTACTTTATATCTTATATGTCGGCAGTAAAAATATTCACCTTGTTCCACATTTCATGGAGGGATTTTAGACTAAACCAAAGTTTCCCAAACTCCGCCATTACAGTCCAGGTTTTAAGGATATCCATGTTTGAGTCCATATGGTTAAAACAAATTGACTGAGGTATTAATGAAGTCACCAGTGCTGCAGCATGGATATCATTAAAACCAGGATGTAATGACGGCGTTTGGGAAACTTTGGAGTAGACCAAACTAAAAGTTTAAACCAATAAAATGGAAGATCCTAAAATGGACTGAAGGGTGACTCTTTTCATCGTACGTGTTTTTGAGAGCTTTTCCTGAGGTGTTTACACAGGGGATGAAATTAACCTAATAATCATAATTGCCTACTCTCCCAGAGTAGCAGGAGGCTCCCGATTTTTCAGGTAACCCCCCGCACCCCTGAAAGAGTTGGCAAATCTCCCACATGATGCTCACTTCCTAGTGTGGTGGACAGGATGGGGAGGTTTTCAGAGAAATTTGAAGGTCCGTCGGGAAGTGGCGGGGCTAAATTACGCGATTTGCGTCAGTTAGACCTGTCCCCTCCTCACAAACCCACGAATCGCTGGGTTTTCCTGTAAGGTGGGTGGGGCCTAATTATGGCTATAGTCTGGCCCCGCCCCCGGAAGATAAGAAGAGCAGGTCCTTCCCGGTGGTTCCTGGAAAGATGCCCTGCAAAGTAGGTAGGTATACTAATAATGCACTACTGTAGGTGGGCAAGTTAGAACATTTGCGCACAGAAACACGGTGGGTCTGAAGATTGCACGGTTATTAGCTATGCTCCAAATAACATCTTCTCATTTTTAGCCCTTTTTAGGGTAGAATAAAGAGAAATGTAAATAAAGTAAGAGATTAAATAATGAAACTATGCAGGAAGACTTTAGGAAAGTGTGGGTGTGGTCCTTAACTCCTTGTGCTGGTGTGGACCATGCAGTAATGGACAATTCCACCTGGCACAGATTTAGACATGTTTTGTTATATCTGACCAGAGCCGTGTAGAGAGCAGATCATTGGGTCAGGATAGCACAGGGAGGTTGAGCAAATTGCCCAAAGAGGTTCAGGGAACGCTTGATGGTTATCTTTTTTTAGAGTGGAAGAAAGTCCTTCAGTACAAGGGCAGGCATTCCACACAGTGGGTGCAGCCCCAAAAAAAGTCCTGTAACCGTAAATGAAAGCAGAAGATGAGGAGCTAATTCTGAGTTGGGAGCAAAGCAAAAAGAAAAGCAAGTAACTTTGTACCTGGACAAATCATGTTGCAATGTAAGTGGTGCAAATAAATTGGGGGCATGCCTAACAGTTTCAGGAGCACTGAGCATGCCCTCAACATGAAAAAAACAGGAGGGATGGCTTGGGGACCAACTTCTCCCACAAGGCCATGTCCCTTGTTATTAGGCCATGCCCCTTTTTTGGGTGTGCATGCATACAGATCTACATTCACATCCTCCCTCACCTGGCTGTGCACAGTGCCCAGTTCATGACCTGAGGCATCAGTCTGCACAATGAACCATTTGGGGCATCAGTAGTGGGTGCTGGGAAAGTATATCCTCCAGTCTGTTAAATGCCTGCTCCCAGTCATCAATCCAGTCTATTTGTCGAATGTACTTTTTGGATGGTAAATCTATCAAGGGTTTGGAAATGGTGCTGTTATGGGGCACACATTTTTGCACACACCTGGTTTTGATTGGTGGGTCGATGCCTCCACCAGCAAATTGCCCCAAATACAGTACTACCACCATCCCCAACTGACAATTGTCTGATTAGATATTGAATCCATCCTGTGCAATCCTGCTAAATACCTCAGTCATGTCTGGCAGGTGGTCCCCCCATATCTCGTTGAAGATGGCTATGTCTTCCAAGTATGCCTGGCTGAACTTTTGGCTTCCTCGCAGCACATCATCCACTGCATGCTGGAATGTGGCTTGGGCATTCTTAATCCTGAATGGAATTGCAGAGAAAATGAATATCCCAAATGGGCTGGTGAATGTAGAACACTCCCATGCCTCCTGCCAGTACTCCTTACTGTTGTCCAAGGTAGACACAAAGTGGACCTCCCACAGTTGATCCAGGAGCTCATCGATGTGAGACTTGAGGTAAGCATCCATCACAGTTACCTGGTTCAATTTCCTAAAATCCACACAGAAGAATGTGCTACCATTTTTTGGGGGTACTAACATGATCTCAACTGCCCATTGGCTTTTGGAGAGCACAATGAATACCAATTCCAGCATACTGGACTGGGGTGTCATAAGCTAACTCTAACAATTGGCACAATAACATCAAGGGACCACTGACTGCCTCCTGGCCAGCTCAGACTCAGTTATGTCTGTCCCAGACAGTAGTCTATACAGTCACCCTTCCACCCACACCAACCTATACCCAATGGAGTGATCCTTGTTCCTCTCATTAGCACTTCTAACCCTATTATATGCTTAATTGGTTGCTGTGGGTAACTTCATCTGTCCTCTTTAGAAGGTTTCATACATTTCCTCCAATGTGTCAAACATTCTAAAGCAGAACAATGGAGGTTCCCCATAGCAACTAATCAGCTTCTGTCAATTTCTAGAAGGTGCTAGATAAATAATAGCAAGAAGCTAATTGGTTGCTATGGGAAACTTCTCCACTTTTTTTCCCCCACTGACTTTTTTTATTTACTAAATTACTGATCTGCCATATGCCAAACAATTAATAACCGTTTCTAAGAGTTTTATGCTTTTTTGCCTGGTGTTTGTGACATTTTTTATTAGGTATTTTGTGAGCCATCATCCATCATTTATTGTGTCTTTTCCATGTCAGATGCCCGTAGACCTTGCCAAGATCTGTAACCCTGAAGAGGGAACATGATTTGGGTGGGAACACTGTGTCTGAGAAGAGGTTAAACAAACCGATCTGTAAAGTTTGCCACTTCTCCATGTAACTTATTATAGATTGATAATAATTAAGAAAAATTTGAAGCCCTTTAGAATGCATCTGGGGTGGTTGGTAAGTTTAGGGTGAAGGATTGTCTGGCTGAGTATCTAGTGGCAAGACTGGAAGCTATCCCAACCAAAGATCGGTAAGGTGTTTGGTGCCCTTGGTAGCTGCCCAACTTTAAACAATGTCAGTAAACTTGGAGATCAAGTGGTATCAATGATTACTTGACTAGCAGTTCTCCAAAACCCAAATTTGGTTGTTTATTCATGTGACATTTGCCTAAAAATTATGCCATAATTTTGTGTGGTATCGTTATACGTGGACATGAAGGGACCATCTAAAATCCAGAGGACGTGTTATTTTCTTAGTATTATAAGGGCATGATTCTGAACAGTTATATACAGTAGGCCGTGGAATTTTAAAGTACCTCCTAATATTTTTTCAATCTATTAACAGTAGAGGAATGACAACCATTGCTGGGTTGCAGTGGCTGTGAGGGGGGTCCAGTAATGCTGGTCCATCTTCTTAAGTGGTCCCCACGCTAATCTTCAGAGTGTGCATTTGGGCTATTAGTTCTAACAATCGTCCGTCGTGGATGCTCACATATCGTGACCACCACATTTTGCTTTGGGACACTATGGGGCATATTCAAAAATCCTGCACCTGCAAGGTTTTTCCTGCAGGAGTGGGATTTTTGATATTCAATTAGGTGCGGTTTTTTTTTTTTCCCATGTCGGGAGTTTTTTTTCCTCGCACCTCCAGAGCAAGTGTGATTTTATGTAAAATCATTAATTTTAGGAAAAAACAGTGGGACTTGCTCTGGGACCCCGGGGGAACCCCCCCTTAGGACTAATTAAGCAATTGGAGATTTCAATTAGCTTAATTAGTCCTTAATTACTCACCTTCTTCAGCGCTGTCTTTTGCATCCAGAGTCGGGAGACGGCTCTTCTGCAGCAGGGTGAGTGGTGTTTGTAAGTGTGTATGAGTGAGTGTGTATGTGTGCCCCCACCAGTGACAGTGTGGCCCCCGGAATGGGTGCTGGGGGAACTATATCTCCCAGCAGCCCTTGCCCCTCCCACCAGCCCCAGGCACTCCCACCAGCCACTGACATCTCCCAGCAGCACCCTCTCCAGTAAGAAGATAGAGGGGAGGCCATCGGGAGCCGCGGAGACCACAGGGCAGGTAAGTGGGGTTTTTTTTTTTTTCATGTGGCACAGGGTTTTAACCTGCTGTATACAAACAGATACATGCTTTCTGTCTGCTGTTGAACTATCATGGTGCAATATGCATAATGCACATATCACAATTCAAAGTACACTGTTTTGATTATTTAAATACACTAAATAAAGATTGAAATAAGATAATTAGAGTGGAAATTGAGAGAATGGATGGCTATGATCAGTTAGGGATGTTGTTAGGGATGTTATGAGATCATCGGCCGCATGGGCGCCGGTCTTAATCCCGACACTGTCATCCCGGCAAGGGATTTAACATAGGCATCAAAATAACAATGCCTATGTTTATCCCGACACCGGAACACCGAGGGGAAGGGAGGTCAGGTTTAGGCACTAAGTGGGGAGGTTAGTGGGAGGGTTAAGTTTAGGGTGCAGGGAGGGGGGGTTAGGCTTAGGCACTAACGTGGGGAGGTTAGGGTTAGGCACTAGGGGGGGAGGTTAGGGTTAGGCACCCCTAAGGGAGGGTTAGGTAGGGAGAGGGGTTGGGATAGTATACTTACCTGCGCTGTTGGGATTTTCACCCATCGGGCTGCCGGCGTCGGTATTTGAACCGCCAGGCTGACGTCCGCCCGTCATTCATACTGATTTCGATCAGTTATAGCTATGGGAGGCTCAACACAGATGCAGACATTGCAGATGCCATACAAAAGCATGACGGAAAGTCAACAATCCTAGGAGTGCAAATACTATAGAATGGGACACAATGGGGCAGATGTATGAAGCTCTGGAAAGTGATAAAGTGCAGAGTGATAAACAACCAACCACTCAGCTCCTAACTGTCATGTCACAGGTTGTGTTTGAAAAATGACAGTTGGGAGCTGATTGGTTGGACGTTTATCACTTTCCACTTTATCACATCCCAGAGCTTCATACAGCTGCCACAAAGAATTGTAGTAATTATATTCATACATTTATGTAATACACAAATAAACAACAATCTATCACATAAATATCTATAAAAAGTAGATATTGCTAAAACAATATACTACACATTCCTGCAAATGGTTAAAATGCTCAACTGCCTGATTGCAGCTATATAATGTGGAATATTGATTAAAGTTCCTCAATGGCAACATATAAATAATTCGCAATAAATCCACTTGCAGGATAAAAGGTCCGGACTTAGACCTGCATCAGAAACATTGCATACTGTACCTCTATGGATAAAGATACATTGTGGATTGAAACGGCGTTGGTGCTGAGATTTGTGGGCAGCCATAGGAGAACCACAGAGACCTGGACTTTTATTTGGAGGTATGCAATGTTCCTGATGCAGGTCTTATTATCCTGCAAGTGGTTTTAGGACTTCATTCAGAGCTGCTTGCAAAAAGTGAGCGCTCGCTCTGAATGAGGGCGGCCACTTTTCTTTTGAAAGGCGGCCTCCTGGCCGCTCACTAAGCTGTGGGTTACCACCCACAGCTTTAGCGAGTGACTAGGTGATGGTTACGATGGTCGAGACCATCGCGACCATTGGGGCTTGCGACGAGACCCTTGCGGTAGGTTCTCGTCTACTGCAAGCCCCAGGTAGCTTCCTGCTATAACAGAGCAGGAAGCTCCCTACTGACATCACTGGCAGGCGTTCCTTCATGAACACCTTTGTTTGTCCGGCCACACCCCCACCCCGCATACAAAACGGTGCGAGCTGTCGATCAACATTGGCAGCCACCCCTTTTGTAGCGAGTCCTGGAGCAAGTGCATTTGTTACTCACTCCGGGGCTCGCAGTGCGAGCGCTGCGCGTGCGCAGGCCCTCACCATCGACCTGCTTGCGAGCGGGTCTGAATGAGGTCCTTATTGTAGAATATTTTTTCTCCTCTTAACCATCTATAATTGACTTTGGACTCTGTTGTGTATGTTGATATCAATTCTGTGCCTAGTGGTTTTTCTTTACTACTTTCTATTGGGAATAAAGGATTTACCATTTGCTATATTGGCGTTGTGCTGTGAATGAAGTAGACGAAAAAAGTCTTAAAGATACTATTATATGTGGATCCCAACCATCATTCATGTGAGTTGGGGTACTCTCCATTTTACTGTTTATTTTGAGTGCCACACGGTGGATTATTATGAATATTAGAAACTTTGATATATATTTCCCATGTATTTTTCAAGGGAGTTATAGGTACGCCTGCTTAAAGAAATAGTGGTGGTGAGGCTCTTTTCTCATATCCCGATTAACCTTTTGGACCTTATAAACACCATCACCATATTCACTTTCCAATAACCACAAGGGGGATGCATTTTCTTATCCTGAAGCAGTACTTCACATTTAATTTTGTGTTGTATTTATTCTTCCATCCAGAGACACGTCCGCCTCTTGAAAAAGCCGCCTAGTGCGGAGAAACGCGTTGAGGGCACGAAGTATCTGACCGATGGTGGGATTCCATCCTATACTGCATGCTTGCAGCTACGAGGCTCCTGCTCTGCTTCCCCCCAACTTATTAGTTAAAGCTGCTGGTCTCTACATGTGACACCGCTTGGACTTATGCGGGAGAGTGAGGCTCACTCAGTCAAGACTGGAGCAGCGCAAGAAGGAGATTAGTTCCATATTTGTCTTTGGAGGAACAATCAGAGCCACGGAGATTACAGACCGATTACCGCTGGAGTGGTTAGCATAGAAGGAGGATTGTGAGTACTGTTGAGCGTATATACACACTGAGACTCCAGTACCACGCTATTATTTCACTCATTTCCATCTGCCGTCTGTGTTGGAGCGTCTATTTGATTGGATAGAAGTACTGGTAACATTGTTGCTCTTTGGCAAACTTGTTACATACAGTTACAATGACTCAGAACTTTATTGAATATTACATAACTCCTCGCAGAGCTGTCACTGTGCACAGGCTTCAGCTGTTCTATTTGGAAAGGAACATTCGTATCTTGTACCATATGGATGTTGGATATCACTAACCGCTGGCTGTCTGATTTATGCTGACTTATGTGTATTTACAAGTTTTTTAGTATATGTCTTTTTTAATTCATATGTTAGATGTTTATTGTGATTTGAATCACACTATCCCTTTCCCGGGAATTTATAAGGGATTATCTAATATGTTTATGTGTATTTCTTAATAAAACTTTTTATATTTGGAATACCATCTGCTGTGAGAGATTAGCGCCACCTATCATTTTTCTTTGTCTCTGGTTGATTGTTGGTGGTTTGGCAAGACCCCCGATAGGTGTGCAGCTTTGAATACCAGCAGACAGAGCGAACTATACACCCCCACTGTATTTATTTTTTCATATCTCACATCTCGTAGTCATTGTGGATAAGAAGAAAGAATCTTTGAAATATTATGAACATGTCTTTTTGTCTCTGGATTATTTTGGTTTGATTATATCCTTTATTTTATATTGGATTTATCTGTATCACCTTAGATCTTCTCCTCAAATTAATATGTGTATTGCCTCACACTTCATACCTGGACCATCACCACTGGGATCTCCTGCAGGTCATAGTGTGAAGCCTTAAACGTTTGCAAGTGTGCATTTTCTATGTTAATAGCTTTAGTATTACTAGAGAGCGTATTGCTTTAATAACAGAGTGCACTGTGGGTACTGTAGGTGATAAAGACTAAGCAAGGAGATAGCTGTTGTTTTTCTCCTTTGGAAATCTAGTGCTTATTCCCTGCTTCTGAGTGAGCACAATTAAACAGAATCTACAACTCTCAGTGAAGGCAAAATGCACCTAGATATAAGGGGTATCTTGGGACCCGTGTAGGATTTAAGCTGTGCAGGATTAATTAACTAAAGGTTACAGTATGCGTAAAAATTTATTATAGTGAGCAGTCATGGAAAGGCAAAAGGATGCTTTAAACAAAACCACTAGCATTCATCCAGAAAATGTACAGTTAGCATTCCCGTACCCTGTACCTGCTAGCCTCTCGGGTGTAAAGGGATTTCTTTATTCTTGGAAATCCTGTCAATGGGCATTATACTATTATATAAACCATTACATACAGTACGAGGGGAGATATTCACAAGCCAGCGACTGTCCTCTACACATCATTTACATAATCAATCAGCGTTGGTGGGGAGACTGCACAATCCCCCAGCCAGTTACCATTCATATTGTAGTAGAACCACACTAGACGGAGGCCTGACTGAGCTCAGAACACTGTAAGAACATTCCTTAGTATGTGCAGAAGATGAAAGGTTGAAGGAGAAGCCATGATCTCATGATGCTTTAGGGCCAATTCATCATCATGTAATTTTGACAAAAGCAGGTGAAAAAGCACATTTTCACCTCCTATTGTTAAAATTAAGTATTCGGGCCATTCATTAAGAAGGTGAAGCAGGAGATATCACAGATATTTTCTTCTTACCTTCTGTTTGCGGAATGGCCCTCTGTTCCCATACACTAGTATCACAGATATCTCCCACTTACCTTCTGTTTGCGGAATGGCCCGCTGTCCCCATACACTAGTATCACAGATATCTCCTACTTACCTTCTGTTTGCGGAATGGCCCGCTGTCCCCATACACTAGTACCACAGATATCTCCTACTTAGATTCTGTATATACGGAATGGCCCGCTGTCCCCATACACTAGTACCACAGATATCTCCTACTTAGATTCTGTATATACGGAATGGCCCGTTGTCCCTATACACTAGTATCACAGATATCTCCTACTTACCTTCTGTTTGCGGAATGGCCCGCTGTCCCCAAACACTAGTACCACAGATATTTCCTACTTAGATTCTGTATATACGGAATGGCCCGCTGTCTCCATACACTAGTATCACAGATATCTCCTACTTACCTTCTGTTTTAGGAATGGCCCGCTGTCCCCATACACTAGTATCACAGATATCTCCTACTTACCTTTTGTTTTAGGAATCGCCCGCTGTCCCCATACACTAGTATCACAGATATCTCATACTTACCTTCTGTTTGCGGAATGGCCCGCTGTCCCCATACACTAGTATCACAGATATCTCCTACTTACCTTCTGTTTGCGGAATGGCCCGCTGTCCCCATACTCTAGTATCACAGATATCTCCTACTTACCTTCTGTTTTAGGAATGTCCCGCTGTCCCCATACACTAGTATCACAGATATCTCCTACTTACCTTCTGTTTGCGGAATGGCCTGCTGTCCCCATACACTAGTATCACAGATATCTCCTACTTACCTTCTGTTTTAGAAATGGTCCGCTGTCCCCATACACTAGTATCACAGATATCTCCTACTTACCTTCTGTTTGCGGAATGGCACGCTGTCCCCATACACTAGTATCAAAGATATCTCCTACTTACCTTCTGTTTGCGGAATGGCCTGCTGTCTCCATACACTAGTATCACAGATATCTCCTACTTACCTTCTGTTTTAGGAATGGCCCGCTGTCCCCATACACTAGTATCACAGATATCTCCTACTTACCTTCTGTTTGCGGAATGGCCCGGTGTCCCCACACACTAGTATCACAGATATCTCCTACTTACCTTCTGTTTGCGGAATGGCCCGCTGTCCCCATACTCTAGTATCACAGATATCTCCTACCTACCTTCTGTTTTAGGAATGTCCCGCTGTCCCCATACACTAGTATCACAGATATCTCCTACTTACCTTCTGTTTGCGGAATGGCCCGCTGTCCCCATACACTAGTATCACAGATATCTCCTACTTACCTTCTGTTTTAGAAATCGCCCGCTGTCCCCATACACTAGTATCACAGATATCTCCTACTTTCCTTCTGTTTGCGGAATGGCCCGCTGTCCCCATACACTAGTATCACAGATATCTCCTACTTACCTTCTGTTTGCGGAATGGCCCGCTGTCCCCATACACTAGTATCACAGATATCTCCTACTTACCTTCTGTTTTTGGAATGGCCCGCTGTCCCCATACACTAGTATCACAGATATCTCCTACTTACCTTCTGTTTGCGGAATGGGCCGCTGTCCCCATATACTAGTACCACAGATATCTCCTACTTACCTTCTGTTTTAGGAATGGCCCGCTGTCCCCATACACTAGTATCATAGATATCTCCTACTTACCTTCTGTTTGCGGAATGGCCTGCTGTCCCCATACACTAGTATCACAGATATCTCCTACTTACCTTCTGTTTGCGGAATGGCCCGCTGTCCCCATACACTAGTTTCACAGATATCTCCTACTTACCTTCTGTTTTAGGAATGGCCCGCTGTCCCCATACACTAGTATCACAGATATCTCCTACTTACCTTCTGTCTTAGGAATGGCCTGCTGTCCCCATACACTAGTTTCACAGATATCTCCTACTTACCTTCTGTTTGCGGAATGGCCCACTGTCCCCATACACTAGTATCACAGATATCTCCTACTTACCTTCTGTTTGCGGAATGACCCGTTGTCCCCATACACTAGTATCACAGATATCTCCTACTTACCTTCTGTTTGTAGAATGGCCCACTGTCCCCATTCACTAGTTTCACAGATATCTCCTACTTACCTTCTGTTTGCGGAATGGCCCGCTGTCCCCATACACTAGTACCACAGATATCTCCTACTTACCTTCTGTTTTAGGAATGGCCCGCTGTCTCCATACACTAGTATCACAGATATCTCCGACTTACCTTCTGTTTGCGGAATGACCCGCTGTCCCCATACACTAGTATCACAGATATCTCCTACTTACCTTCTGTTTGCGGAATGGCCCGCTATCCCCATACACTAGTTTCACAGATATCTCCTACTTACCTTCTGTTTTAGGAATGGCCCGCTGTCCCCATACACTAGTATCACAGATATCTCCTACTTACCTTCTGTTTTAGGAATGGCCTGCTGTCCCCATACACTAGTATCACAGATATCTCCTACTTACCTTCTGTTTGCGGAATGGCCCACTGTCCCCATACACTAGTATCACAGATATCTCCTACTTACCTTCTGTTTTAGGAATGGCCCGCTGTCCCCATACACTAGTATGGGTACAGAATTCATCAAGCTCCGAAAATATTATATTTTTGGAGCTTTACTGCGGGGGCATTCGCCATCTTCAGATGGCAAATACCCCCACTTGTTTTTCACCGCCCGCTCTTCCCCATGGGAAGAGGGTCCGGCTTGCGAGAAGGGATCCTTTCTGATCCCTCCGCCCCGGTCCGGCTCCTTCTGCCGGACGTCGGGGCTCTTGTGCACATCAGCTGCCACTGCACCAGAGCAATGATGAAGTGCTCCAGTGGCCGCAGCGAATTAGGGTGTTAATTTTTGGGGTCCTTTCGGACCCCGATAATTAAAATCATGAATAGGCCCCTTTATGTCACATTGGAAGCAAATAATACACAAGGTGAAGGAACTGAGGGAAAAACTTTACATCTCTGGACAAATACGGTGCTTTCAAAATGTGTGCACAGAAGAAAAATGCATATTTTTGCCCGTGTGCAGAGCTGTATACATCCTGCAATGTGCCCATCCCCTAGGTGTACGCTTGTGGGGTGATGCGGTGTTGGATGCTCACTCGATTGCAGATTATACAGTATTGTGTGTTTTCATGCGACTCATGCTCCAAAGCCAAGCACACACAAGTGCAGACGATGTAGATCTCCACATGTTTTTCAATTCCAATTGTGCTTGATGAGGCAGAACTGGGCTGTAACCGGGCACTCTCATATAGGCAAAGTTCAATGGCGGTGTCAACAGGTCTGCTGGCTGTGTGGAGTTGGACCGGAGTATTAAAAATTCCGGGCATATCATGTGCAGCAAGTATAGGATGATGAAAGTAAGCAGCGATGATGATGACAGGGATCAAAGCAAGCATATGAATGGGAGTGGGTGCACCACAAGATGCATACAGCTCAGCTCTACCGTACATATGGCTGAATATATGCATCACAATGCAGGGGCGCATATATACAGCCCATTTGCACTCAGATCCTTGGCTTGTTCCTAGTCATCTTTATCAATGTGCACTTGCACCTACCCTATACTAGATGCAAAAAGATACAACTATAAACAGATATCTCTACTTATGCCCAACTCTACATAGCTTGAATTTGCATAGAACTGCCCTCTTTGACCTTTGCCTACATCAGAACACCCTGATGCCGCTATAAAGTTCATGCGTATGAATGTGCAAAGACTGACATGCCCACTTCCAGTGCCCATAGACGTTGTTATACCGCCTGGCGTGTTTTTAGATGCCACCATCAGTCCCACCATTAAAACTTTCACCAGCCCTATGGGAGGTGCAAATGTTCCATCTGAGTATGACCTCCAAAGTGAACGATTGAGCATCTGTATATACAAACACTTGGACACACAACACGCCCATAAGATGAACCATCTCTGTGTGTTTGTTTAGCCACCTATCAGTCACAGTCAGTGGCGGCTCCAGAGGTGGGGCTGCAGCGTAGTTCAAAATTCAAATAGGGGAGCCACACCAACTGCCACTCAAACACTGGCAAACATCACCGGCTGGAACTCACTGGCAGTTGGTGTGGCTCTCCTATTTGAATTTTGGACAGGGCTGCAGCCCCACCTCTGGAGGCGCCACTGGTCACCGCCCAGCACTTTTCCAAGACATCTATGATACCATGGGTATCAATCGCAACAGAGCCTTTGTGCGTACACTCTGTGTAATGCATGTGCTGTAAGAGCTTTTTGGAGTTTTCATGTGTACGCAGTAGCAAAAGATTGCTTAATACCGCCAACATCTGCATTGCTCACCATTCAGAGTCAAGCTCTCTGCGTGCTCAGTTCTACAGCTTACGCAGTGTTAAAGAAGAAGCTCTGCAAACTGGAGTACATACAACTCTACAGCAAGCCCCTCTGTGTTTTCCTAAGACGCCAATGATACTCTGCAGCCTGGGCGTAACTCCCAGAGACAATGGAGGCACCTGCCTCCGGGCGCCAAGCCCTGAAAGGCCTCCTCCATCTATACTGTAGCATGTAAAGCAGCACTTGTGTGGTTCACAGAGGAAAAGGAGTGTGACCGCTGATCTTCCACTGCAGCTCTTCAGCAATGCACCCGCTGATGCTACAGCATTGAACTGCTCTGTCCTAGGAGCTCCGCTAACACCTGCAATAGGGGACTGGAAAGATAACCCTCAGCCTGCACTGCAGCAAGTGACGGTGCACTCACCACTGCTGCTAGAGAGTAAGCTGGGACTTGAGACACCTGTCTGATCTCCTATCCCAGGAACCACTGGTACAGAGAGCCACCAGGTGGTGACCTCTGCATCACAATAAATGCTGGCTTTCCAGCATATGCTGCTGTAGAGTCGGCTGAAACTCAGTGAGTCTGTCTGACTCTGACCCACCAGCCGTTGTCACACAGCGTACCTGGAGCCCTGGAACAAAATTTACATATCAGGCATAATTGTATATGAGCATCTGTGCCTCATTCGGCACTGCCAAGGCTAACCGTGTAAAAGCCACAGTGAAATAAACGTTGATGTCCTACTGCATACTTACCGACATTCATGGGCAGCTTTCCGGGAGCAGCAGGAGGGTACCTGCTGCTCTCCTCGTCGGGGGGTGGGGCCAGATGACAGACTGCATTAGGCCCCACCCCCTTTACAGAAAACACCCTCGATTTGCGGGTCCGTGGGGAAGGGTGGGGCTAAATGACACAATTGGTTCCATTTAGCCCTGCCCCTTCCATACAGACCCGAAATTTCCAGGTAAAATCTCCCCATCGTGCCCACTTCACTAGGAAGTGGGCAGGATGCGGGGAGATATGCCTACTCTTCCGGTGGTGCGGGGGGTTACCCGAAAAACCGGGAGCCTCCCGCGATTCACGGGAGAGTAGGCATGTATGTCCTACTGTGTGTCTGATTCATGTACAAATTGTGACTATTACATAGATATGTTTGTATCTATGGAATAACCTTTAGGATCCCTGGGTCTTGATACTCCAGCACCCCGGGGCGTAGCAGCACCGGATCAGGCACAAATGCTCATATACAATTATACCTGGTGTAAATTATCATACACATCGAGGTCCCATAGAATCATATTCATATATTCTATTTAAGTGTGATTGAGTGATTATATATATACAGGTTGAGTCTCCCATATCCAAAATGCTTGGGACCAGGTTGATTTTGGATATCGGAATATTCCGTATTTTGGAATATTTGCATACCATAATGAAATAACTTGGGAATAGGACCCAAATCTAATCACAGGATGCATATATGTAGGTATATACACCTTATACACACAGCCTGCAGGTCATTTTATACAATTTTTGAAATAATTTTGTGCATCAAACAAAGTTTGTGTACATACTTGAAATTAATTTATGTTTCATATACACCTTATACACACAGCCTGAAGGTTATTTTATATAATATTTGTCATCATTTTGTGCCTTAAACAAAGTTTGTGTACATTAAACCATCAGAAATCATTGGTTTCACTATCTTAGTCATGCATAAAAAAATTCTGTATTTCGGAATATTCTGTATTTTGGAATATTTGGATATGGGAGACTCAACCTGAATATATATCTGACTTGCCTCCGGGCGACTGAGATGAACTTACGCCCCTGCTCTTCAGTACAAAGGTTTCATACATAGAGGATGCATGAATTTGCAAAGAAGTAAAACAAAATTAGGGGGTGTAATTACGAAATGGCGAAGAGACCTATTGACAGATATTTTTAGCATTGATTACCTCTATAAGTGGTAAATGTTACATCGCAAAATGGTATTAGAAGAAAAAAATATATATCTTTTTTTTTTTAAAGAAACTATTTTTATCTCAAATAAAAGCCCAAATCTGTAAAAACCGGTATATTAATGCTACCCACTCAGGGCTAATATCACTGACCCTTGGCAATAGTTTCTTAATAAATCAGCATTATGAAATTTTATATTGAGGTGATTCTGTAAACTGATAGAAACGTCTAATTATCGCTGTGATTAAGAGCATATTGCTAAATATACCCCTATAGTGAAGCTATGCCTGGTATATATTTTGATATGTTATAGAGGAGAATAAAATACATTGTCTGACTTTTCCAGAAATGTCTGTAGAGAAGTTTAATTAAAAATTGTATCTTGCATGCTGTTGCGTGCAGACAGAAAGCCTGATTCAGAGATGTACGCTAATGCGATTGCAGCTGCGATTACACATGGAACGCAGCTGCAAAAAATGCTAATAGTTCCAAAGTTTACCTGAGCATAAGGATGCCCACCGCTGCCTTCTCATCTGCGTACGATGCCACTTACCTGCGGATAACCTCAACGCACATTGTTCAGCCATCCTACCCTTGTGGAAGCTCTGACCAGGGGCGCCGAGGGGGGGGAGGGAGCGGGTACTAATTAACCGGGCCCGGGCTTGCTAGAGGGGCCCGGCAGGTGCCCGGGTCCAGCACCACTACACTCCCCTTCTTACATCACACCAGCCCAGCACACGCTGCTGTGTGCTGGGCTGCACTGGGAGACTGCTCGGGGCTGCTGAGAAGTAGCCACAGCAGTCTCCTATGCCTGTGGGGGGAGCGATTAATCTGATTGCGCCTCCCACTGGTTATGCGCCGTGTTGCGGGGGCTCACTGCACCCCCCTCGCCAGCATCCAGCGCCGATTCGCGGCACTCCAAAACTTTTTTTTTCCTAAGGGGGTGTGTCCACGCCTCCCGTGATTAGGCCATGCCCATGTAACGAAGCTGAAATGGTCAGACATGCGTCATCTTTCTGACCACTCCCCCATTACCTCCCCCAAACACTGACTACCTGTCACTCACTTTGCGAATGGGTTCTCTGTGCGTGTAGGAATCGCAAAAGACAATCGTAGTGCATGTGCATTGCGGCTTATATGCATGAGCAATGGCAAACAATCGCTCGATCTGCGTAAAACTCGCCATTGCATCCATCTCTGGATCAGGCCCACAGTTCTGAGGAAGTTCCTCCTACAGTCTTTGGACAATATAACAAATTTGGTTATTATTGTCCAAAGACTAATTTTCCTCTATTAGAGTGTAGGTTTACGATCTGTGTTGCCTGCACCTCTGTCTACCACAGTGTACGCTAATAAAGTTGTTTGTTTTTTTTTCGGAAAACTTACCGAAACATTATCCAGAAAGTAACCAGGAATAAAAGAAAAATCTAAAATTTTTGCATTTACACCCTGATTATAATCACATATGTGCCTGGAAATAAAAACATTTATATGTCTATAAGCATCCATTGTTGTGGAACCGACAATAGTGGGGAAATGTATCAAAGCTTGGAGAGAAAGTACCAACCAATCAGCTCCTAACTTTCATTTTTAAAACACAGTCTGCAAAATGACAGAAGCTGATTGGGTATCTCTTTTCATTTATCTCTCTCCAAGCTTTGATAAATCTCCCCCAGTTCGTGGTATGTTTTATACATATCAGCACCGAAGCATTGCTATCTGACTGCTAGTTGTGTATACAATTAAGGGCCCCAACGAGCACACGAAGGCTCAGATGTGATCCGGATTATCAGCATTCACATCATTTAGAGATTATTGATGAGATCTCATACTGTTGTGGACATTGGTATTTGGGTTGAATTTTCATTTAATCTCCATTACTTAAAGGAGCAATTGTAGAGTGCTAGCAGAATATATATTATATTAGATGTATATGAATATCCAAATTTTAGTATAGTATAAAGAATTTGTCTTAAAAAAACATTACATAGTTTTATCGGGGAGAGTATCAAAAACTAACCAATCAGCTTCCAACTGCCATTTCACAGTCTGTTTTTGAAAAATGACAGGCACTGATTGGTTGGTACTTTATCACTCTCCCCTTTATCTCTCTCCAAGCTTTAATAAATCTCCCCCATAGTGATAGTTCATTAGCGATAAAGCTAATACTGTGAGACTGTATTTAATTTATTGTGAACATAATGTACATGTAAATCTCATTTAATTTATTACAACCATTTTGCTGCCCCATTCCAGTTCTCAGCTTAGGTCAGTTAAATTAAATAGTCCATTCTTGTGCATGCTAGCCTGGCTGTGCATTTGGGGGAAGAACCCTTGCCTCTCTGCTGAGACGTGGTATGATTTGGAAGTTTCCACCGAACAACAAAGCCAGAAGGTTGATCTTTCAGAGAAGCAACTATTTCATTTCAGAATAAAATATGTTGCACACTCTTTTGGACTTTCTTTTTTTTGTGCCAGATTTTGGAGAGGATATTTCTGTGGGTGAGGTATGGGGTCAGGGAGTGATCAATGAGGTGAATTATAATAGGTGATGTCTGGTGTTAGGGAGGGGTGGTGATTGAGGGGTATTTCATTGGGTTAGGTATGGGATCAGGGAGCCGTGGTGAGGTATTTCAGTGGGTGAGAGTAGGGTTCAGGCTATGCTGGTGAGTAATGGGAATTATAGTAAATGAGATATGGGGTCAGAGAGTGGTTGTGAGTGAGAGGTATTCAGTGGGTGAGGTACTGTATGGGGCCAGGGAGTATTAGCATTGGGAAATATAGTGAATAAGGTATGGTGACAAGAGCAGTGGTGAGTGAGGGGTATTTCCATGGATGAGGTACTGTACTGTATAGGTTCAGGATGTGATAGTGAGTTATGGGAATTACCATCAATTACATATGGGTCAGTGAATGGTGGTAAGTGAGGGGTATTTCAGTGGGTAAGGTACAGTATGGGGTCAGTGAATGGTGTTAGGTGAGGGGTATTTCAATGGGTGAGCTATGGAATCAGGGAGTGATAGTGAGGTGCAATGGAATGGGTGAGGTATGTTGTCAGGGAGTGGTGGTGAGTGAATGGTATTTAACTGTTTGTTGGAAGGTACCTGTGTGTAGCAGTGAGTAAGAGCACTGTATATGGTATTGATGGGTGGGTGAAAGGTATTTTGTTCGGTGAGTAGTTTATTTGGTGAGGTTAACTGTAAGTGTGGTGGGTGAGGTAGTATAGTACATTGCTCCATGTAAAAGTGAAGACATTCTAGATTTCACATTAATGTAACAGCATAGGAATGGGTTCTGTCCTCACCCTACAACCATTTCATTCTTTACACTGATGGGATATTCAAGCGGGGAATGTTATATTTTGTATTATATACCAATTAAAAGAATGTAGTTGGAAGGTAATGTGTTACTTCAAAGGCTAAATAAAATGTAGTGTATGAGACGCCTCTCTGTGACTTGGCTCCTCAATAATTCACTGCTCAACAACAGTGAGATTATATCCCAACTTGACTCTCATAGCAGATTACTTTGAACTCAACTTGGATGACTCACAAGGCTTTCCTGAGGATACATTTGATTAGTCCATCACCCGGAGAAATAAGCAATCCATCACCAAGATCAATGAAATATCCATTAAACTATATAGTCTGGAATCCCAACACATCCCGACCCACTCACACTTGCTGACCTCAACAAAACAAAGGATTGACTTTCTCCTTTATAAGCAAGTGGCCAAATACTTTAAGTGGTTAAGACAAACCTACTAAGAAATGGAGGACAAGGCTGAGAAAATACTAGCAGAAGATTGAGACCAGCAAGGACCCATAATAACATCATAACCATTAAAAGCTCATATGACCCAACAGGGATCACACTGGAATTCCAAAAGTACTATAGCAATCTCTACAACTTGTCTCACCTTACACTTAAGGCAAGCAGCCGATGAGTTAATTAACAACTTTCTCACTGTAGCACAGCTCCCTAACTATCTCACAGATTGGCAGAATACTTGAGCAGTGAGATTTTGTTTGGGGAGATAGGTCTTAATTCAGAGATGCACGGTCTTGCATAGCCGTTGCGTCTTTGTGCTTATGCCGCAGGAAGCATCTTGAGTAAGTAGACGCCGCCTGCCGGCTTATGTGATCCACAGCTGTGTCTGTGTGAACATCGGTCATCTAAGTAATGACCTCTGTTTTCATGCAGCTGAAACCAGTAAAGCTGTGTACAATGATGAGCCACTGGTTCCAGCACACCCAGAAAATGGGGCCAACACATCCCTGTTTTCCGGGGTGCTGCCTAACACCACCCTCTCTCCGCCCACAATTGACAATCATGCTGCAGCATACGGGCACCACAAATGACTTTGCAGAAGTACAGATCTATTTTAAAGAATCTACTGGAGTTTTTAATAAATTAATGTTAACCCCTTGGACATGGTCATTATTCACAATGGTACTAGACATGAATGTCCATTGCCTCCCTTGATTTTTGCCCTGGTGATTGAACTGCTGGCATCAGGGTTGTCTTAACAGCAGTGTGGGCCCTGGGCAAAGCAATGCACTGGGGCCCCTACCCACCCATTCATGGGAAAAAACAATGTAAATGGTCAGTAAAATTAAACCCTCCTGCATGCCCATCAGACCTCCCACACATGCATAGAGACTGTCTGACTGGTCTGAAGGTGAGTACTCTTCACTGGGAGGGGGGTTAGATCAGAATACAGAGTGCACCGGCGGCTGGCTTATAAAAATATCACAAATTTACCGACTGGCCGTGGCTGCAGGGGGGCGGGTGGGTGGGCCCCTACAAGCTTCAGGCCCTTGGGCAACCGCCCAACAAGCCCAATGGAAGAGATGGCCCTGGCTGGCATCACAAATCAGATACAACCCCGATATCAAGGGAGCAGGTAAGGGACACCAACTCCAAGATTTTACTGCTTGTTGCTGGCATCTTATGCTGAATGTCCAAGCTGAAGATTCCCCTACCCAACCTGCACAAGACAATACAAACATATAAGGAGCTATGTAAAAGGCTTTGAGATTATGGAACCAGTGTGATGGTGAGGTCACCGCTACATTTAAGGTGGTAGTTATAAGGCAAAATCAGCCTTATAACTGATTGCCACTTTAAATATAGCAGTGCACTTGCAGTAATCATGCTGGTTCCATATTCTCAGATCCTATTGTATAACCCCTACGGTGATCTGTTGGGTTACAACAAAAATGGGGAACCTCAGGCCCGAGGGCCGTATAAGTCCCGTGGAATCATTTGGTCTGGCCCTCTGAGCTTTTTTCTGCTAGCCTCATCTGGCTAGCAGGGTGCCTAGAATGGCACCCTGAAGCCAGAATCTATGCAGCAGTGCCACCTGGAGTGTCCTTGGGACACTTCAGATGGTCACACCGCTGCCCATACAGCTCTCAGGAGCATCCTCAGGATGCTCCGGGCATTGCTGTAATCACCGGTGAATGTGGCTCCGCCCCGTGTGACATCACACGGAGGGAGCATGGCCTGCACCAGTCCCGCGAATAATGTTATATATCTCAAAATGGTCCTCTGCAGAAAAAAGGTTCCCCACCCCTGGGTTACAGGATCACCTCCTGTATTTCAAATTTGAAGCTATGCTGCTCCTTTTCCCCACTCAGGACACCAAGTCCCCCAAAACTAGTTTCAACTTTAAATGGAAGACCAGAAATATAATGTACCTGGGAATTTTTCTTATCTCCCAACATGAACTACTCTTTCAAGAAAACTTTCCCCAACTTTTCACCAAAATTCAAACTGACCTCACTTCCTGGAATCACCTTATAATCTGCTGGGTGGGCAGCATTATACTGTAGCTGTAAAAATGAATATTCTAAATAAAAGGCTTTATCTCTATCAGACCCACCATGTGGAAGTCTCCCTCATAATCAACATCCACTTCATCTGAAGCAACAGACCTTCAAGAACCTCACCCATATTTTGAAAAAGTCAACTTCTAGGAGTGGAAGAGGTCTCTCTGTCATAAAATCATATTACAGTACCTGGCATTACAATTCTCTCAAATGGCAGCATTCTACACCCCCACTCTGGGTAAAACTTCCTGGTTTGATACTCATACCAGTTTTTATAAGTTGCCTTACCTATCCTCACTATGGGGCTTCCCTAAAAGGCAGAGATCCCTAACCACCAATCTATTAGTTATACTTACTGTTTGCAACTAAGCTTTGGGACCTAGAGTGTATTCAGCACAATTGAAGAGCTGCTCTCCAATCTCCTCTCTCACCATAAATGCCCATCCCGGCCGGGTCACATCTGGGCCCAGGCTCACCTCAAGATCTCCTCTAACCTTAATGAATGTGGTTGATGGCAGTCTCTGATGACATCCAGAATACTCATCCAGAATACTGAGCCCATTTGAATGTTTCTAAATACAACACTTTCTAAACACCTTTCTACTGGCCTACATTCTTAGGGCTCTTACTCTCTATTTGTAGAGACCACTCAACAAGTAAAGCCATGATCTTGCAAGTTTGTGGTTTAATTTCAGACGCTGCTCTACCCTCAATGGTGGTCAAGTGTGATTAGTTCTACTGCCTCATGGAAAGGAAACTGCTGCTGCAACAGCCTCCCCGGACCCTCCACAGCCTAGCACAGCAGCGTGTGTGGGCTGAGCAGCAGCAGTCTCCTATCTCTTCCTGCCCGATGTACAACTGACCCGGGCCCTCCAACAAGCTCGGGTAAAGAGTACCCTCCTCTTGGCGAGATTGACCCCGCCCCCTCTTCACCCACACACGCACACATTTATTCTTTCTCCCTGCAAAGTAAGAAGGGGTGAAGGGAAGCAGCACCTGAGGAGATGGTGTTCTGACTTAGGGTGTCTGAATGGGTGGAGCATTTAGGGCACCTTGTATCTTCCTCCAGCCCTGACAATAGGAGTCATCTCTTTAAAATGTTTATCTGTGCTCTTATTAGCCCCTTAATTTCACCCCATATGACTGTTTGGCACATGTATAGATATGATTTGTGCCCGTTCTTATAGCCCTGAACATCAGCTTTCAGCCCTATCAGTAAAATTGTAGCTTACAACATCAAACCCAACTCTAGTACCCAATGACGCTGTATTTCTCCACGTTTACATGGTGATAATTAAATTGTTTAATGCACATTTCTCATATCCTGCCTCAGACCAGTGCACAATACAGGAATAAAACTGGCTCTTGTTCTGCGTCTCAGGCGAGATAACTCATCTTTGATTAAAGCCATATATATGTCTCAGTACATCATTTTATCACAAAGCCACAGTATACTGTAAAGTGACAAAACAGCAACCTGCTGGGGAAACGGCTCAGGAAATTAATTTTAAACTCACTGCTTTTTATTTCCACACAACAAATAAATTTAAGATTGAAATCCTGGCAACATGAACATTTCCTGAGACGGCAACATTGTACTTTTTGCCTGAGCTGAACTGTCTGCTCTGTGTAACAGATCCTGAAGTGAGTGCATCCTAACGCAAATGATTCCAGCTACGCTGTATAATAGGAGAGGTGTGTGAAGATTCAAATGAATCTTGCAAATTGCATTTGCTTTGAAAGGCTCTGATTCGCTGGGTTCTGGGTCTGTTTCTGACCACTCATCATTATTATTAGCCATCTACCTGTACATTCTCTGTGGGAACAACTGCCAGCTCATAAATTAAAATGTATGAGTTCTTTTTTAATCTCCATGTGTAAAGCGAGTACAGCATTATTTAAATAAATAATCCTAAGTACGATTCTGCAGACTTCCACCATTTCCCAGAATAACACATATTCAACAATTTTGAAAGACATAAACAACTATTCCTGGATAAATACAAAGGTGCTGTGAAAATTATGGAACTGACTTGCAGCAAATTGTGGCAGTAGATCTAAATCTACCAAAGCAGTTTAGTATTCCTCCAGTGCTGGGATAGTTCCTCCAAAGAGCAGCTGTCCCAAAATCCCTAACATCCACACTTTCTCCGGGAATTGTTAGCAGCAAAAGTTTACACTGGCAGATTACTCTGAGGAGTATTAGTGCATATGCCTGACTTCAGGTCACGCATGCACTGTGTGAGGGCTGGAGGAGGCGGAGAGATCTAATTGGATCCTTCTTCGCAATCCAGATCCTCTTCCAATACGAAGGTGTGAAGCTCAGTGGGTTGAATCCATCTGAAGTGGGTTATAGACAGTACCCGCAGTCAAACTGAAAGTGTTTGAGCTTGATGAAAATTTATATTGGGGGCAATGCGCTACATTGGGTCTTGTGTGTACCTAGGAAATATCTGTGATATCTCTTGCATTGCTGCAATGGTGATTGAAATGTGAAGGACAACTGACCCATTTACGTTGATTAAAAAGGTCCCATAGTTTATAAAGTTTGTGGTCTTCCTATCCCAGGCTGTCTATTACAAGTAGCATTGAGTGAGTGAAATATGTTATTGTTTGCATGGAAATATACTCCTCCATGGATATATGGCATGCAGACCACAATCGATCCCATTAAGATTTGGAAAAAGACCCAATTTCTTCAAAACAAAGAGGGCAACAGATTAATTTGCCCCAAACTCCAGTTAGGTATATTTCCTGAGTATAAAAAATATATGTACTTTAACAGAAGATGTGATCATTATAATTTGAGAAACAGAATAGGGATATTTTCATGCTTTTTTGTTTATTTAACTAGTAGAGACCCAACGTTGCGGTGCAACCAAAAAAAAAAACTATTTCCTCCAATGCACCATCCGCCTAGCTGGGCTCTGAGGGGCTGCTGTATGTAAACATTTTTCCTAGGCTTCTGCCAGTTATTCAAGACTAAAATAATTTTGTTAACCACCTTTACAGAGTGGCAGAAAGTGTATATGAGCAGAAGGACCATCGGTCATCTTGCTCCCACTACCCCTGCCCCAAATGGTTTTTGGCCAGTGATGACCAAGAATCTGAGAATTCTGGGGTTCTGGATAGAGGGAAAGGGCACCTAAGTAAAAAAATTTCCAAGCTGATTTAAGAAGTAAATTATGATGCCAGTAGGTCTTCCCCTATTGACCGTACTTTTTAACATCATTTGGATCAAGCTAACTACACTTAGATCCACTTTACCTGGATCTCTTGGTGCAAGTTTCCATATGCTCCAGTGGCTGATTCGGGCCTCCACTCCCCTCTCCTAGTCTGTATGACTAAGAGAATATCTAAGTGACTACCTTTCGGTGACTATGGGGGAAAGTTATCAAATCTTGGAGAGAGATAGTGGAGAAAGTTAAAGTACCAACCAATAAGCTCCTAACTAGGGATGTGCGCCAACCATGGGCACCGAGACGGGGGGGAGTGGGTACAGCTTACCCAGGCTCGGGCTTGCTAGAGGGGCTCGGGTCTGGCGTCGCCCCCCCCCCCCCTCACAGCAGCTCAGCACACAGCTTGAGCTGAGCTGCAGTGCGAGACTGCTCACGGCTGCTATAGCAGCCGGAGCAGTCTTCTATGGCTGTGGGGGGGAGCGATCACACTGAGGGCTTACAGCGCCCCCCTCCCCGGTGACCAAAAAGTGTTTTGTTTTTTTTCAAGGGGACGTGGCCACGCCTCCCGTGATTAGGCCACGCTCCCTCCTTTACCTGGGCCCGGCCGGGTACTCTACGGCCCTGGCGCCGATCCCCCGTGTTTTGGTTATGGATCTGTATCTCCTTCAAGGTTTTGGATTTGGATTTGGTTTTGCACACCACCCTCAAGTGTTTGGTTTTGGTTTTAGATCTGGATTTTTTAAATAAAAAATAGATAAAAAGTTTTAAAACAGCTAAAATCATGTAATTTATGCAATCCAAAACCTGAAATTCGGAATTAAAATCCTAATTCCGAACCGCAAAAAGATCAGAACCGCGACCTGGATTTACCTGGATCTCCTCAAGAGATTAGAACCGTGACTCAGATTTACCCGGATTCACGAAATTCGGGTGGATTCGGATTTCTGGAGAACCAAATACAAAACATCTCTACTCCTAATTTGTCAAACACACCCTGCAAAGCAACAGTTAGGAGCTGCTTAGTTGGTACTTTATCTCTCTCCAAGCTTTGATAAATCTCCCCCTAAGTCGAATTGCGCCTGTGTCGCGATGGTTTACCGACCGCGGTCGTAGTCCGTATTTGGGCGCAGAGTGATTGACAGTCAGTGTGCATTTATGGGTGGTAACGGGGAGATGGTTAGGGAATGTGGGCGTGTCGCAAGCGTTTTGTGGGCATGTCGCAGCCAGCGACTATCTCTTTTTACGCAGCTTCTCTGGCCCCCGGTGGCTTACTTCCGATAGACATTCTGAGCAGCCATAGACATTTGGGATATCCGGCAGCTTATATGTGGCACAGAACCATAGATAAAGTACAATAGTAACAGCACAAGTGGACAATTGGTAAGTAACTATAGAGAACTATCTAAAAATATAAACATAACTTGCAACTTATACAGTAATTCTAAGTAGATATAAACAGCAACAGTACTATCCCTAATAAAGTGTAACCGGCACACAATAGTTGCATAGGCAAACGCAGGGGGGGTTTCCGTCTGCCTGGAAACCCCCCTCCCCAACCCACACCATGACCACAATAGAAATAGTAATATAATAGAATGTTACTATCGCTACATGTTCTTCTCAGTATCACAAATGAAATAATTAGCACCACCTGTGGATCTATTAACATGTATCAGCCAGTAATAAATAACCTGTGCACCAACTAGAAGATCTAGAAAACATGCACTGTTAGAGATACACTGCTATACAGCCCAATATGTACATATACAGTATGTCAAAGGCAGTGCTAGGTTCTTCTGCTGCTCCCCCAGCACCCGCGCACGCAGGGGGGGGGGTTTCTGAGTACCCAGAACCCCCCCTGACGACCCAAATTTCTTTTTTTCAGAGTCAGAGACAGCGCTCCATCTCCGACCTCTGTGGCTCCCTGCACTGTGAACACTGGCCTCTGAAGCAACCGGAGGCTAAAGAAGCCTCCGATCACTTCAGAGGCCAGCGTTCCCAGTGATGCACTGCGCGGGTGATGTCATGACATCACCCGCGCGATGTGAAGAGCCTGATCCAGCCAAAGCAGCGGGGAAGCGGGAGGCAGCCGGAGGGGAGTCAGTCTGGTGGTGAGGTAAGTACTGGGTGGAGGGGGGGGGCACTGCATAAAGGGCACTAGTTTAGGGGGCCATGCATAAACTACATTAGGGGGCCATGCATCAACTACATTAGGGGGCCATGCATCAACTACATTAGGGGGCCATGCATAAACTACATTAGGGGGCCATGCATAAACTACTGTAGGGGGCCATGCATAAACTACTTTAGGGGGCCATGCATAAACTACTTTAGGGGGCCATGCAGAAACTACTTTAGGGGGCCATGCATAAACTACATTAGGGGGCCATGCATAAACTACATTAGGGGGCCATGCATAAATTACATTAGGGGGCCATGCATAAACTACATTAGGGGGCCATGCATAAACTACTTTAGGGGGCCATGCATAATGGGCACTAGTTTAGGGGGCCATGCATATGGGACAAAACTACTAGGGGCACTGCATTAGGGGCACTGCATAAGAGTAATAATACAGATACACATAACTAAAAATGGGGGTGTATCTCATATATATATCTATATATATATATATATATATATACACACTGTGTATGTGTATATATATATATATATATACAGTATATATGTGTGTCTGTATATATATATATAGAGAGATTTGGAACCCCCCCCCTAAAAATCCTGCGTTTGCCACTGCCCAGACTCCCAGATTTGCTCCAATGCTCTGGATTGGTGCCCACATCTAAAATAAATACGTTCGGCTCAGGCAGGATGGCCTACTGCCGCATCTTATGGCTTACTGTGATCCCTGGTCCTGTATATGCTGGAATTAATCCACACAATACACTTTGTATGATGCTTAGTAAAGCTGGTTAAGTACTAATTCTGCCCTCTTCATTGACTGGCCATACTCGCTCTAAAATTAAGCCTTTGGAAACCCCTCTCTGCAAATCCTGCGTTTGCCACTGAGATGGAGCTTCTCAATTCCCTTCATGCCTTGTGCCTTAATGATGTCCCTGATTTAAATGAATTGGCTTCATTCTCACGATATTGCTTCAGTCCACAAAATGTCTTTATCCCCAGTGGGTTGTTGACGGCGACTCCTTAATTAGTATCAATGTGACTTGAACTAGAGAATTCAATTGTCAGTTCTCCTATTCATAAAGAAATGTAACACTCGTCCAGGGCTAATGCAGATATAACACATATTTTTGCAGATAGGGAGGATATTTACAATTACCTGTTGGAAAAATATTATCTAAAGCATAAGAAAATAGAAAGAAAATAGTTTACTTTCTTTTTACATATTTTTTTCTCCAAATGTCAGATCTAGTTTCCGTTAATATGATGTGCATTCACTGGTACGGTGTCAAAAAGACCTGTCGTGAATCTACAACTGTATATCATTAACTTTCTTTTTTTTTTAATATGCCACACATATGCCGGTCGTGTATTTATTAACAGAAGAATAAGCCCATTGTGAGCATCATTAACAGTGAACTCATGTCCGGAGCTTGTGCGGAAAGCACAGAATCTTCGTTAGAGACTGTTATGTATATCCTACACACCTGAAAAGTATCATTTTCACAGAAAACATTTACATGCTAAGGTATATAAAGGAGAAAAATAAAGCCCCTGTGGTTCGGTTTAATGTATTGTATCTACCATAAAAATGACTGGTACAAAATGGCTTCTCAATTGCCTGCTCCAGATGGTGAGAATCAATTATCAGTTCAAGCTTATGTACAATACTTTAACTGCCTTTTCCATCACATTGATTACCGTATCCTTTCCCCAGGTGGCCTGGCCAGCAAATTAATTCTACAGTATGTCTCTTTTTGTCATGTAATGCAGCAAATTTCTTTCTTTTTTTAAATGAATCTACAGACATGGGCTTACAATTGCAACATATTGCATGAGATATTGCTGGCCATGGCCGTAATTAGGACTGTGCAACATGTGTCCTGGCACAGGGCACAGCAGGGCAGGGGGCGCTATTCTGACCTGCCAATTTTCTGATTATAATCATTCTCACTTGTATCCTCTTCTTTTATCTCCTGGCTGCCCCTATCTCCTCCCTGGCTGACTCCCACTCCATCTGGCCACCTCCCCAAGCACCTTCAATCATCCTCTTTTATTTACACACACATTGTAAAATACCCGGGACTCAAACCCATCACCTCTCACATGGCAGTCAGACACCATACACATGGAGCTATCTGCCCCACAATTTCTGATGGCAGACCATGGGGCTGTTATCAGAAATTGTGTAAAAAGTTGGGTTTGCGCCTTATATACCTATTTGAAAAACAGCGGGGGGCTGGGGGTCGGTGAAAAGCTCTTTCTGGCCCAGGGCACCAAAAAAGTGTAGCTACGGCTCTGTTGTAGGCATACTTTGGTGTATTTTGGTTTGGTTTGGATTTGTTACTGGTGAAAAACAAGGTAGAGTTTCAGGTTACTATAATGCACAGCCCTCTACAACATATTTTGTGCAAAATCCATACTTAAATCTTTTTTGCGTGGGGTATGAGGGAGTGGACTGTTGCTCTGCTCCCGGTGGCTATTATAAGTGGCCTTGTAAGAAAATAAATAAATCAGTTATGTATAATAACAGACAGGTAAATTAAAATACCTTTTCATTCACAGACGAATAGCTGTCTGATGGATACATACAGTAGAGCCAAATGCCTTGGTGGCAGGGCAGTAGAGATTGGTGCCAAACCCGGGTACTGTAGGGGACGTGAACTCCATACATATTTACAGTAAGAGGGACATTATTCTGTTTAATACACATTTTCCTCATAAACACTGACATGATCTTAGAATTCACAGATAATCGACAATGACCTAGAAACTAGCTTTACTGATATAATTTACATGAGGTTATACATACTGTAGATTGGCATCACTTGTGTATTATGAAGCTAAACTCGATCTGTGATATTAGTACTACTGAGGTTATCTAGGTACCTGCCAACTCAAGCAATTGCTATTGAGTAAATTACATA
The DNA here is from genome assembly GCA_031769625.1 of Taudactylus pleione. Classification (NCBI taxonomy): domain Eukaryota; kingdom Metazoa; phylum Chordata; class Amphibia; order Anura; family Myobatrachidae; genus Taudactylus; species Taudactylus pleione. The sequence goes on from JAUIMM010000651.1 coordinate 6,192,642, forward strand.
ATTAACTTTTATGCATTTAAAAGGATTAATTCTCTTTAGAAACACATCAGGGATGAATTAGTTACTTGTGGACCAATGAGAATGTGGGAAGAAAATCAATAATCCATTTGCTTGCCATGGTGTTACTAGTCCATTTGAAAGGATATTACTGCATCATCAAAATTGTGTATAATTTATATTTATTTTTCAATCACGTTTTTAAGCAGAATATTGCTATCATCTATTTCATAGGAGTGAAATTTTGCTGCAAAGTCTCCATTCGTGTTGTTTCTCATTGGAAAAAGTGTCTGTACACTGAGAACCTGCAATTTGTAAATACCACTGGCATCACAAGGGGGGTGCGGGCCGTACCCGGGTGTCACCAGCCGAAGGGTGACACCAAAGTGCTGGCTCCCCTTCAGTGATAGGAGCCGGGTGCTGCACTACATGCAGAACGTGACTCCTAGCACAGTGAAGGAACCGGCACTTCACACAGGCTGGTCCCCGGGGGCAGCCTGCATCTCCGGCACCCCTGGTGTGACAACAAACGGGTGTTCTGTCCACAAGGCCATGCCCCCACATGTGAGGCCACGTCCCCTTATTTGCCAACCGCCACAGGCAGTACTACAAGCTTTTCGGCGCTGCCCGCATCGGGTGCAAAGAGAGGTAGAGACGCCACTGGTAATACCCATTTTATACCACAGCTAAAACCCGAGTTATTTCAAGGTTATCCTGGGTTGCTACTAGGTGTAAAAGGGGAGAGGGTTGTATTCCTGGAACGAGTGACTCGACAACAGTGCCAGATTACCGTCCACATGGGCCTGGAGCTGAAACCCATGAGGGGCCTATTGTGTGCCGCTGTTGGGAGTGTGACAAGTGCCGCAGCAGTGTGATTGGTGATGTGGGGTCACGACCAATGTGGTGTAGGTATGGTTTACATAGGGGTGTGGCCTGTGCTGTGTGTGTGTTTAGTTCCATGGAAGGTATTGCTGGCGCCTACCTTAAAACTAAGCGGCCACTGTTGGAAATCTGCCACTCTCTGGCCCTGATTCAGAGCCGGACGCTCTGACAGAGCGCTCGCTCTGAATCATTGACGGTCTTTTTTTTCTTTAGAACGGCCTCCTGGCCGCTCGCATAGCTGTGGGTGCTCAATTCTATTAAACGCGAAGTGAACAGTGCGGGGAATCAGCTCCTGGAGCTATTCAATTCATTGCACTGCTAAGCCCGACTAAGGATTTCTTCTCGCATCCCTCCTGGGATGCGAGCAGAAATCTGACATAAGTCCAGACGCGATGCTGTTTCTGCCCTTAGCACCGAGAAACCAGCATTGCTCCGAGAAGTTTAGTCGGAGAATGCCCGTTCTCGTGCCTAAACACCCTGTTCAAGGTGCGAGAACGAGACTTCCCCGACCTAACAGCGCGCTGATTGAATAGCGCCGGGAGCTCATTCCCGATGCTATTCACTTCGCATTTAAGTGAATCAAGTCCACTGAGCGCAGTGCCGCACTGATAAGACTTTGGGCACTAGAGTGTGTCCAGAGTCTATAGTGCATGCACAGGTCACCTAGAAAATGGCCGTGGCGACCATTTTCCCTGTACTGAGCATGCACAAAACAACGGGAAAATGGCCACGGCGGCATTTTTCCAGTAATTTTTGACAGTGCTGACACCGGTGCTGACGTGGGACTCCTGAGTGGTAAGTATAATACGGGTGCAGGGGTCCAAGAGGCCCGTGTGCACCGCACACCCTGTACCCATTATAAATATGCCCCAGTGTGTGTGTGTGTATGTATGTTATATTATATATATATATATACACATACACACACACACGCTGTAATATATATATTATATATATATATATATATATATATATATACACATACATACATACACATACATACATATACACACACACACACATACACACAATATTTATATAAATAAATAAATACTCTGGGGCCAGACATTACACTGACCTGTGGGAAGTTAATATGGACCTGCTGGGCTTCCTTCCTTCCTGTTTCCTGAGCTAGGTGACAGGATGGTGGGAGCAAGAGGGTCAGTGGGCGGAGCTTCGGACGAGTCAGAGGCGGAGCTTTGGCGAGTCAGAGTTGGGCGGGGCTACGGCTGGCCAGTCCGTCCACCGGCCGAGGGGAAGGGATGGAAGGTGGGTAAGGGGGTGTGGGAGAGGGATATATGCAGGCGGCCGGGGGAAGAGTTAGCTGGGCTGGTGGTGACAGGAAAAACAAAAAGTCTTTTTTTTTTCCTGTCTCCACCGCAGCCAGTGTATGTGGGCCTATTTTCAATGGGAGTCCTGGAGCTGTAGCTCCACCCACCCCATTGTTAATCCGGCCCTGCTCGACAATCCAACCCAGGTAACTTGCAGGGTTTAACATGGGAACGACCCGTGAAAACCTACAGTGTAAACAAGTAACCCGAATTGTCTGACATTTACCGTGTGGGAACTTCTGGGTTTCTCAGCGCTTGGAGATGATGTCATCTCCAAGCGCAGAGAGAATGTTCCACTGCACCCGTGTGCAGTGTAAACGGCACTGATCCGGGAATAACCCGGATCAACGCCACAGTGGAATTTGGGTCAGTCCAGGGTCTGACCCGTTTCGGAACTGTGCTCCAAATCTCCGGGACTTAGGCCCCTTATTCAATTTGAGCGGACCCGCGATACTTTTCCGACTCCCGGATTTTTCACCTACATCGCGTGTTTTGCAGTTGTTTGCAGTGGCGGAAAAGTATCGCGGCCGTGCCCGCTTATCCGTGTATTCAATTTGAAAGTAGGCGAAAATAGGACCAGGTGAAACTTAAACAAGCGGAAAGTCCTGTCAGATTTGGGGAAATTAGCCTGACACCCCCCAAAAGATGCTCTGACATGGGGGTTCCCTATGATACCCCCGATTTGGTTTGCTGAAGGTATTTGGTGATTTTAAACGGGCTCAATAGCTGCTAAATAGCGTTTTAGTATAAGTGGTGTAGAACAGTATTTAGGAGTATTTTTTGCAGAAAATAACTTATCCCAGCAAATTTGGGGTACTTGAAAATGGGGGCCAGCATATTTTAAAGTTGCTAAAGTTAAGTTTAAAAAATCGTGAAAAATCCTCTTGCTGCAAGCCCCTGCAAAGAAAAAACACCTGGGGCATACTTGGGGATCCCCCCCCAGAGTCTAGTTCATTAGTTTTTAACTTTGTCCCCCAACATAATTTTTTTTCGCACCTAAATTCAAAGTGATTGTTTTGGGGTGTTCTTAAGTGTTTTTTAAACTTATTTTGACACAGTTTACCTTTGGGGGACTGTCTGAAGGCTGCATGGAGGTTCCCACAATGTTGCACCCCAAAACCCCAAATCTGCACTTTTTTCCGCCTGCCATTCATAGGCGAAACTTTTCCGCCTATTACATTGCATTGACTTTCAAATTAAATACGGTGATACTTTTCCGCCTGGCGAAATGACGTCACAGGCGAAACTTTTCCGCGGATTCTGGCTTTTTGCCTCAAATTGAATACGGGCCTCAAGTGGAAAAACAGTATAACTTGTATCCATGAGCCATGGGACCTATTCATTGTCCCTTAATTTCTAGAAAAGTATGGGGAAATTTAATTTTTCACCCACTTTTCTATAACTTTAGTAATGTGGCCATTCACTACAAAGGTAAAGCAGGAGATATCACAGATTTCTCCTGATTACCTTTCAGTGCCGATGTGGCCCGCTGTCACGATACACTAGTATGGGAACTACTGGAACTTGACTGCGGGAACTGACACCAAACTCAGATGGCGAAAGTTGTCAGAATCCAGCTCTATACGATGGGAAAGGAGGTCCAGGTTGCAAAAAGGGACCCTTTCGGATCCCTCTGTCCCTGGTCAGATCCCTCTGCAGCACGTTGGGTATCTCCATACACATGCCTGAACCCAGCTCTCGTATGCACACAGCTTAGGCAGACTTGACAGGGTTAAGTTTCGCTGCTACATAAGTAGCAGTGATAGGGATCGGTTATCCCTGCACTAGAGCAACTTTTATTTGCTGCGGCATTTTAGTATCCACTGCTGCATCTCGCCGCGTACTATAGTTTCATGGGGCCAACGCAAACAGTGATGAATAGAACCCTAATGTCTTACAAGTATTTACTGTACTTTGTACCTCTAAATGTAGCTAATACTTAAGTATTAGAAGTATTTGCATTGTACATCATTTAGAGAGTCTGCTGAAGCCACGTTTACTATATAAAGCTAAATATGTCATGAGGTGGGAACAATCTACTGTGCGAGGCCCTTGTGTACACTATGAAACATATTGCAATGTTTGCTACCTACTTTGTGTAATTCAGAGAGTGAATGAAATGTCTGATTAATCGCTGTGTGGAGTGCTCCTTTCATATAGAGATATTATTAAAAATCTTTCTTTAAGTACCAATGTTGACATCCAGCACATTTGCAAATGTGTATGCATATGTTTCCAAAATAGAATGAATATAGGCCCTGATTCAGAGCAGCTCGTAAGCGGCCGCTCGTTCGTTCTGACCGATGTTCGCACATCTGCGCATGCGTACAGATTTGAATACGCATGCGCGAACCAGTCAGTGCGGCCGAAAATCGTTTGTTCGCTATATAGCGAATGCCTGCTATTTTGAGTGATAGAAGGAGGCGTATGTGGGTGGTAACAGGGGAAGGTGCTTGAAAACGGGGAGTGGAATTAGATCGCAGGCGTGCTTAAAGGTCAAAACGGGCGTTTTAAGGGAGTGCATAATTAATACAGCAGCGTCATTGACCACGTCACTTGGTTTTTTTTTACTCAGAACTGCTCGCAAAATAGTGGTTGAAAAAGCCAGCCACAAGAATAGCGAGCAGTTCATACGCTGTTCGATGTACTCGATTAATCTAATAAATAGCGGACATGACGTATGGTGCGAGCGGTAAGGGGGCGTATTTTTCAAAATTACAACCGCAAGCTTTGCTCGCTCGTTCAGACTTAGAGGCGAGAACAGACCGCAATTAGCGAACGGTTCATTTGAATAGCCACCTCTTGTTTTAGAACGAACGACCGCAAATAGCGAGCGGCTCTGAATCAGGGCCATAGTTCACAAATGACTTTTCTAATGAGGTAAAGAACTTAGGATACAGCAAATTAATTATCTTACAATACAGTGTGCATACAATAGTCATACAATGAAATTGTTTCTTATGGGTAGTAAAACACTGTGATTGGTAAGGTAAAAATGTGCAGAATCAACAAACTTGCTGTCTCTAAGGTTAAATTCAAAAAGTACAAATACAGTATGCAATCCCATTCCAGAAGTAATTGCAAAGGTGGAGGCTACAAGCAGGGTTGGTCTGGCCCACAGGGGTACAGGGGAAATCCACTGCCTGTGGGTCCACCCTCCTCTTCTAGATGTCAGGTTCTAGACCTCAAATTATAGATTGTTATCTAGACGGTCAATTACCTGGTGGAGCAGAACCACTGATCAACATGGGGGCTTGGTTTCCTTCTATAGAAACTACTGTACATCAACATTTGATTAATGGATAGTCAAGTATCTGTGGTGGCTGGCCACACCCCTTAAGCATGGGCCCCTACCACTGAAGTTTCCCGGTGGGCCCTTCATGCCCCAGTCCGACACTGGCTACCAGTACAAACGGTTGCGCTGTTTGAGGGTAAGAGTTGGTTACACTTAATCAACATTTTTAAATTAATAAATACTGTGGTCCTTAATTAAAGGAGAGTTGGACTTTGAAGTAAAGTTTCGGTCTGTCCTCCATCTATATTTTCAGGCGGGTACATAAATTCTCACACTTACAGTAGGCAGAGACTCATTTTCAAGAAGCAGTTCCAAAGACCAGGTCATGGGAGTGCACCCAATAATTTGCTTGGCAGTTGGTTCAACGTACACTACTTTAAGGAGCATATCTTGTGTGAATTTGCACTGTGCATGCTTCAAAAATAGCCTCACGCATGTGTCAGTGATACAGAGCCATACGCATTATATCGGATCTACATTTATAACCGAAGAAGTGGAACCGGGGTGTCATGGGTCATTCTGATGTAGTCAACATTAAGGAAGGGTATATATATATATATATATATATATTTATATATTAGGGGTGTGCTGTGTTTTGTGTTTTGGTTTTGGATCTGGATCTTTCTTCATGTTTTGGATCTGGATTGGTTTTGCCAAAACCACCCTTCCGTGTTTTAGGTTCTGGGTTTTGTGTTTTGGATCTGTATTTTTTTTTAAAAAAAGCATAAAAACAGCTAAAATCAAAGAATGTGTTGGTTTTTCTGCTCCTATGCTATTATTAACCTCAATAACCTTAATTTCCACTAATTTCCAGTCTATTCTGAACACCTCACACCTCACAATAGTGTTTTTATGTCCAAAATGTTGCACTGAGGTAGCTGGATGACTATGCTAAGTGACACGAGTGGGCGGCACAAACACGTGACCCATCTAGGAGTGATACTGCAGTGGCAGACAGGATGGCAGTTTGAAAAACTAGGCCCCAAACTGTACATAATGCAAAGAATAAAAAGAGGTGCAAGATGGAATTGTCCTTGGGCCCTCCCACCCACCCTTATGTTGTATAAACAGGACATGCACACTTTAACAAAGCAATAATTTCAGCGCCAGGGTCTGACACACAACTGTGGCTGAAATGATTGGTTCGTTTGGGCCCCCACAAAACAAGCTGGCAATTAATCTGTCACTGCACAAACTGGCTCTACGGAGGCAAGATGTCATACTCATCCTCCTCATCCACCGATTCCTCACCCTCTTCAGTGTTGTGTACATCCTCATCCTCACAGAGTATTAACTCGTCCCCACTGGAATCCACCATCACAGGTCCCTCTGTACGTTCTGGAGGCTGGTCTCCCTGGAAGAGTTGATAATTCATTTTTATGAACATCATCTTCTCCACATTTTGTGGAAGCAACCTCCTACGCCTTTCGCTGACAAGGTTCCCGGCTGCACTAAACACTCTTTCGGAGTACACACTGGAGGGGGGGTAACTCAGGTAAAATAGAGCCAGTTTGTACAGGGGCCTCCAAATTGTCTCTTTTTCCTGCCAGTACAGGTATGGACTGTCTGACATGCCTACTTGGATGCTGTCACCGATGTAATCCTCCACCATTCTGTCAATGGTGACAGTATCATATGTAGTGACAGTAGACATGTCAGAAATAGTTACCAGGTCCTTCAGTCCAGATCAGATGTCCAAACTTGGTCCTGCCTGCCCTGCATCACCGCCAGCGGGTTGCTTAGAATACCTAAGTTTTTTCCTGGCAGCCCCAGTTGCGGGAGAAAATGAAGAAGGAGCTGTTGACGTGTCACATTCCGCTTCAGCTGACAGTGTTTTCACCAGCAGATCTTTGCACCTCTGCAGGCTTGTGTCGGCCGGAAAGAGAGACACCACATAGGCTTTAAACCTAGGATCAAGCACGGTGGCCAAAATGTAGTGGTCTGATTTCAACAGATTGACCACCCTGGAATCCTGGCAAAGCGAATGAAGGGCTTCATCCACAAGTCCCACATGCCGAGCGGAATCGCTCCGTCTTAGCTCCTCCTTCACTTTCTCCAGCTGCTTCTGCAAAAGCCTGATGAGGGGAATGACCTGACTCAAGCTGGCAGTGTCTGAACTGACTTCATGTGTGGCAATTTCGAAGAGCTGGAGAACCTTGCACAACACGGAAATCATTCTCCACTGCGCTTGAGTCAGGTGCATACCCCCTCCTTTGCCTATGTCATAGGTGGATGTATAGGCTTGTATGGCCTTTTGCTGCTCCTCCATCCTCTGAAGCATATAGAGGGTTGAGTTCCACCGCGTCACAACCTCTTGCTTCAGGTGATGGCGGGGCAGGTTCAAGAGTGTTTGCTGGTTCTCCAGTCTTCGGCACGCAGTCGCTGAATGGCGAAAGTGGCCAGAAATTGTTCGGGCCACCCAAAGCGTCTCCTGCACGCCCCTGTCGCTTTTCAGAAAATTCTGCACCACCAAGTTTATTGTGTGAGCAAAACATGGGACGTGCTGGAATTTGCCCAGATGTAATGCCCGCACAATATTGGTGGCATTGTCAGATATCACAAATCCCCAGGAGAGTTTAAGTGGGATTAGCCACTGGGCGATGATTTCCCTCAGTTTCTCTAAGAGGTTGTCGGTGGTGTGCCTCTTACTGAAACCGGTGATACACAGCGTAGCCTGCCTTGGAGCGAGCTGGCGTTTCTGAGATGCTGCTACTGGTGACGCTGCTGCTGTTGCTGCATAAGGTGATATATCTACCCAGTGGGCTGTCACAGTCATATAGTCCTTAGTCTGCCCCTGTTCCACTTGTCCACATGTCCGTGGTTAAGTGGACATTGGGTACAATGGCATTTTTCAGGATACTGAGGACACTTTTTCTGACGTTTCTGTACAGTCTCGGTATCGCCTGCCTAGTGAAGTGGAACCTAGACGGGATTTGGAACCGGGGACACACTACCTCCATCAATTGTCTAAATCCCACTGCACTAATGGTGGATACCGGACGCACGTCTAACACCAACATAGCAGTCAAGGCCTCAGTTATACGTTTTGCTTCAGGATGACTGCTGTCGTACTTCATCCTCCTCGCTAAGGACTGTTGGAGGGTCAATTGTTTAGTAAAAGTAGTGGTGTTCCTACTTCCTCTCTGGGATGATGAATGACTCCCAGCAGCAGCAACAGCAGCAGCGGCAGCAGGAGGCGTAGAAATGCAGGATCCTCCGGAGGAATCCCGGATAGGAGAGTCAGTCATGCCAGTGACATGGCCTGCAGGACTACTTCCGATCCTGACTAAGGAGGAAATTGACGAGGAGGGAGTTGATGGTGTGGTTTGCAGGCGCTTGGATACAACAGGACAACGGGATTTAGGTGTCCCTGGACTGCTTACGGTCTTAGCCAAAGTCTCTGAACTTGACAGTAACTTTTTATGAACATGCTGCAGGTGCCGTAAGAGGGAGGATGTTCCTAGGTGGTTAACGTCCCTACCCCTACTTATTTCACCTTTACATATGGTACATATGGCAAGACAGTTGTTGTCCGGATTTGGATAGAAATATTGCCAGACCAAAGAGGTGGAATGTTTGGTCTTCTGCCCAGGCATGACCGTGATGGGCTTTTTCATCCCACGGACAACAACTGTCTCCCCCGGAGCCTGATTTAAACAAACCACATCACCATCAGAATCCTCCTCGCCAACTTCCACCTCAGCGCCAGCTACACCAGTATCCTCATCCTGTTGTACTTCAGCAGTGACATCTTCAATTTGCATATCAGCAAGTGGACTCTGGGTGCTCCTTTCAGCACTTGCAGGGGGCGTGCAAATGGTGGAAAGAGCCACCTCTTCCCGTCCAGTGCTGGGAAGGTCAGGCATCTCAACCGCCACCACACTTGGACTCTCCTTGGGGATTTGTGATATCTTCTTAGAACGCACAGTTCTTTGCAGTGCTTTTGCCAGCTTAACTCATTTGCTTTTTTTAGCGGGAGGAGGGCTTCCATCGTCATGTGAAGCTGAACCACTAGTCATGAACATACTAGTCATACTAGTATGACACATACTAGTCATAGGGAAAGACCTTAGCCGTTCCTTGCCACTCCGTGTCATAAATGGCATATTGGCAAGTTTACGTTTCTCTTCAGATGATTTAAATGTTTTTTTTAAGGTCATTTTCCTGAACTTTGTCATTTGGGATTGTATGTGGCCTCTACTATGACATTGGGCATCGGCCTTGGCAGACGACGTTGATGGCATGTTATCGTCTATGTCATGACTAGTGGCAGCAGCTTCAGCACTAGGAGGAAGTGGTTCTTGATCTTTCCCTATTTTATTTTTATCGGAGAAAGTTTAGTCCTCCATTTATGTTATATCGATTTGATATATACGTGCGGCTAAGGCGCACACAAACACAGAAAATATTTTTTTATTTTTGCTGGAGAGTAGTGCACTTTGTGGGTTACACCACCCTTTAAGAAATGAGCCAGCCGGCTCTTTTCTTATGGGACACAGGCGCACGCTTGGCGCTGCTCCTTTGTTGATGCACGTGCGGCTACTGCGCACACAATTCACAAACAAAGAGAATATTTTTTTTATTTTGTTTGGAGTGTACTTTGGGGGTTACAGCACCCTTTAATGGTCAACTCAGCCAGCCCTTTACTTATGACACAGGCGCACGCTTGGCACTACTTTGTTGATGCACGTGCGGCTACTGCGCACACAATTCACAAACACAGAAAATATTTTTTTATTTTGTTTGGAGTGTACTTTGGGGGTTACAGCACCCTTTAACGGTCAAGCCAGCCGGCCCTTTACTTATGACACAGGCGCACGCTTGGCACTACTTTGTTGATGCACGTGCGGCTACTGCGCACACAATTCACAAACACAGAAAATATTTTTTTATTTTGTTTGGAGTGTACTTTGGGGGTTACAGCACCCTTTAACGGACAAGCCAGCCGGCCCTTTTCTTATGGGACACAGGCGCACGCTTGGCGCTGCTCTTTTGTTGATGCACGTGCAGCCACAGTGCACACAATTCACAAACAAAGAAAATATATATTTTTTTTGTTTGGAGTGCACTTTGGGGGTTACAGCACCCTTTAACGGACAAGCCAACCGGCCCTTTACTAATGGGACACAGGCGCACACTTGGCACTGCTCCTTTGTTGATGGACGTGCAGCCACAGTGCACACAATTCACAAACACAGAAAATATATATATTTTTTTGCACTTGGGGGGGGAGCACCCCGGACGGACAGAGCACCCCCTGGACAACACTACAGCACCCCTTTAGGACTGGGACACTGCACAGGACTTTGGAGTGGACACAGCCCCTATGGACAACTGACTGCACAACACAGTCCAGCCAGCCCCTATGGACTTTGAAGGAGTGGACACAGCCCCTATGGACAACAGCAGCACAGCGCAGCACAGCACAGCACAACACTACATTGCACTACACTACACTACACAGCCCAGCCAGCCCTAACTCCCACCCTCCCTCTTCACTGTCCACAGCCGAGTGAGAAAATGACGCCGACGCGGGTACCTTATATAGGATCCAAAAGCCGCGTGACCCGGAAGGCGGGATGATAACGTTTTGCCTCGATTTCAGATCCGAGTCAGGCGGGAAAAGTCGAGCTTGACTCGGATCGGCCTCGGATCGGGGGGGCTCGGGGGGGTTCGGATTTCAGCAATCCGAACCCGCTCACCCCTAGTTATAACTAATTAATAGCAATACCCATATGTGACTGTAGATTTATAATGCAAAATATAAAATTACCATGGGATAGAAAACTGAAACTGAATATGCCTCAATTAATTTACCAAATGTGATAACATTATTCAAGCAATTAAAATTTGACATATTTAGAAAAGAATGAGGCTCTGTACAATTCAAAGAAACATTGCAAAGAACAATCACAACAAAAATGTAGTCACGCACTGAAGTAAAAGTATAGTAATAAATTCAAACGAACAGCTTTGCATAATGTCAGTAATTCATGTTTAACCATTCAAAGGATTTGAATTCAAATCAGATCTCACAACATTTCAGACCCATGCATGGAGATAGGGGACATGGCCATGTCACAAGGGAGATAATGTATCAAGGTGGGGGTGGGTTCATGGGCAGGAGGGGTATTCCTAGCACTGGAGACTTTATAGGCTGCCCCTTAGACACATCCCCTCCAAACACTCATTCATTATTGTTGCACACCAGTAGCAGGTGCTTGCAGACCCTCCAACATGACCCATTCCATTAGGTACAAAATGCTCTGCTCCTGGACTTCCCTCTTAATTTATGATGGCAGACACCTGTGCTGAAACACCTGTCTCATCAATTACCTAGTTCAAAACAGGTGGGAAGTCCAGGAGCAGAGTGTTTTGTACCTAATGGAACGGGTCATGTTGGAGGGTAGGTGCTTGTGACCTTCTTTCATAACTGCTCTGTGATACCCACCACAGGATATAATTGATGCCTCAAGAGACAACAAACATCATCTTGCCATCCTGAACATCCTGGAGCAAATCTGCAAGGAAGAATTAGCAAAATCACTCCCAGTGTGCAAGGCTGGAAGAAACTTGCTCCAACAGATTTAAAGCTGTTAATGCAGCAAAAGGTGGTTCTACCAGTATTATTTAAGTTTGTATTTAAAAAAAAAAACTGCAGACAAATAATAAATTATGAGTTCAAATATGTACTTTAAAAGCTTATAGGTTCACAGTAAAATGCTGAGTGTTTGTGTGCGCGCGTGTGTGTGTGCTAGATGAACTGTTGTTAATACATATGGTAGAAACACAAACTGGTGTATGTCTGGATTACATTGGCTTATAAATAAAATATTATATTTTTTGACTAATGTTTAGTTAAGGGTGAACTGCACAAAGGTGTAGCATAGGAAAGGAACTGGAGTATTCACTGCATTACTCTACAACAGTGGTTCTCAAACTCGGTCCTCAGGACCCCACACAGTTCACTTTTTCCAGGTCACCCAGCAGGTGCACAGGTGTATTCATTACTCACTGACACATTTTAAAAGATCCACAGGTGCAGCTAATTATTTCACTAGTAATTATGTGAGGAGACCTGCAAAACATGCACTGTTTGGGGTCCCGAGGACCGAGTTTGAGAACCTGTGCTCTACAATATGGAGGTTGCCTGCATGGGTCTCTTAGATACACAATGGAGTCTTGAAGCTTAATGTGTGTGTAAAATCTTTAATAATATGAATATATTCTTTTGACGAACAATACTTTGGAAGTGGCTTACTAATACTATTTATATATATTTAAAATGGTTATTAGTGTATTTGCTAGACTATTATACAACCCTTTTATTTAGCAGTTTGGTTGTCCTTTAGCATTTGGTAGACATGGTCATCTAATTCCTCATATAGGTGAATATAGCTTTCTTTATGCTGCAACATTTTTCGTACCTTTTTTGTGTTTCTCTTTTATTGCCCTCGGTTTGGGACTTTCCTGGGTCTATATGATAACTGAATGATATTTGTTCCAGTCCTTTGATGTCTAATATTTTAAGATTAATAAAAAAATATATATATATCAGATTTTCATTGACAACACAACACCATATGGTTACAGTGGTACAGCTTTGCCACATCTTCCAAGATAGGATTTTCCCTGTAACACACAACCTAGGTCCCTAGGCTTCTAAAAGTGTCATACTGTACTTCAGATTTAGCAGCTGCTGTTTCCTATCACTTAATCAGTTGTCAGTAAAACTGCTTCCTAATACTTAATCATTTGTCAGTAAAGTTAGTACAGGGTAGTGATCCAGCAGTCATGACTGCTGATAAGAGCTCACCAAGCAGCTGCTAATATGTTTTATTGCATCAACAGAGCATTCTATTTTAATGGGTAAGACAGCTACTATGAATAGTGGCCCCGCTTAGCAATGAGTTAGATATTGATGCCATTGACAGAACTGATGGTTTAGATTTGAAAAGTTGTTACTCCATATAAACATAATGGGCCTGGTTCGGAGCGAGCCCCAATACAGATCTGCATTTTTATTTTGATGCATTAGCAACAGATCAGAAGTTTCTCAACCAGAAATCTGATTAACCCTTTCAGAATATTACATCCATTTGAAACTTAAATGTCTAAGGAGTATAAGTAATAGAGCTGTATACACACACAACGATTTTGTTACCAACGATTTTATGTACGATTTGCTGTCAGATTATCTTTCAAATTTTTTAAAGTGTAATGAACGATTTTTTTGAACTACAAACAATTTTTGCATATTCCCTTAATGAAAATCGTTCAGTTGACAAGTCTGACTGAATTACAAACTACAAACGTGAACGCGCATGAACGATAATCGTTCATCATTTGACTCAGAAAGTGAACGATTTTTTCAAACGATTATCGTTAAACGATATCGTTTAACGATAATCGTTCAAACAAATCGTTGTGTGTGTATGCAGCTTAGGTATAAATGAACAAGAATGTTCACAAGCATCATTTTAAAACAATTTTTTATAAAAAATCTTCTTATTGTTATTGAAATGAGGATTTATAAAAAAATAAAATAAAGAACATTGGCCCTGATTCAGAGCCGCTCGTAAGCGGCCGCTCGTTCGTTCTGACCGATGTTTGCACACCTGCGCATGCGTACGGATTTGAATACGCATGCGCGAACCAGTCAGTGCGGCCGAAAATCGTTTGTTCGCTATATAGCGAATGCCTGCTATTTTGAGTGACAGAAGGAGGCGTATGTGGGTGGTAACAGGGGAAGGTGCTTGAAAACGGGGAGTGGAATTAGATCGCAGGCGTGCTTAAAGGTCAAAATGGGCGTTTTAAGGGAGTGCATAATTAATACACCAGCGTCATTGACCACGTCACTTGGTTTTTTTTTACTCCGAACTGCTCGCAAAATAGCGGTTGAAAAAACCAGCCACAAGAATAGCGAGCAGTTCATACGCTGTTCGATGTACTCGATTAATCTAATAAATAGCGGACATGACGTATGGTGCGAGCGGCAAGGGGGCGTATTTTTCCAAACTACAACCGCAAGTTTTGCTCGCTCGTTCAGACTTAGAGGCGTGAACAGACCGCAATTAGCGAACGGTTCATTTGAATAGCCACCCCTTGTTTTAGAACGAACGACCACAAATAGCGAGCGGCTCTGAATGAGGGCCATTGTTCCTGAAATCCAAAAATATTTTCAACTGCAATCTATACTCTGTGAAATTCATATATTTTAGAGACTTTTGCACAATTTGATCTGTACAATCTGGAATTATGCGATCTAATTTCCTGAAGAGATCCGGGTAAATCTGGGTCGTGGTTCTGAATTTTTTTTGCGGTTCAGAATTCGGATTTTAAATCCGAATTTCGGGTTTTGGTTTGCATAAATTACATGATTTTATCTGTTTTTAAAACTTTTTATCTATTTTTTATTTAAAGCAATCCAGATCCAAAACCAAAACACTTTAGGACGGTTTGCAAAACCAAATCCAGATCCAATACCTTGAAGGAGATACAGATCCAAAACCAAAACACGGGGGTTGGCGCACATCCCTAATTGCAATAAAGAATGCGCACACCTGTCTTCTTATTAGAGAAAGCTCGATAATGTTTCTCCATCTGTCGGAGAGAAGGATTCACACTGTTCTCGGTCACTGCTGAATGCTAATACAATAGACAAATTGCTGAAATAACTACAGTGTTCTGTGTGAGGTTTAAGGTTACCACTAATATACAGTATACAGTATGAAATGTGCACATATACAGTATCTAGATACTAGTTTATTATAGCATAATGGTATGCTATTAATAGATGTGTCTTATTAAGGGCATAGTCATTACTACTTAGAAGCTTATATCGACTGTTTTTGTTATTTTAGTTATTTAAGGATAGTAGATTAACCCTGTAATGACCAGATATGTGTTATACCTTTAAGGAAAATTCAAATTCTAACCTGATGTCCCCCTTGATACCCATGTCATGCAGCAAATAGACAGGGGCCCTTTAACCATTAACTTATTACATTATCCATGCACATTTTTTACCATCTTACATCTTTTTGTTTTATCCTTATTGTATTGATGGCAAAGTAGAGTACAGTACATTTTTCGATTTAGTGCTATGTTTTGGATTTTTTTTTTCATACAAACCTCTGCTGATTTACTACAACTTAATCACAGCAGAGTCATTATTACATTGGCTCTATAAGTGCTGTCTGATTCATATGTGTCTTCATCAGGGACGTATGGTGAGGTCAATGGCTGGGGAGGCACACATGTATAAAAACACAGTTCTTATATTAATACTCTGGAGCATGACAGGGAGTAAGATAGGGGATGGAGTCTGACAGGGGAGGCTCTGTCTCTCCTGCCTACCCTGACCTCACGTCCCTGGTCTTCATCTTCCTGGTTCCTGCACATGCCACCTACCCGACATCAACATGCAACACTCAGAAACACTCAGCTTGCTTTTTGAGCAGTTTGTGTAATGGTGGCTGCCATCGACGGTAAGGATCCTGGGATAGGGGAATGTACTGTAAGTCAAATTACCATTTTTAGTGGATTTAGGGGTTTTGCCATATTTGTTAAAACCCAAGGAAGCGATGACCATTACTAATTGCGGTAGACTTCTCAGGGGGCACTGATGCCACAGCTTCCGTATGCTTGGAAGAAGAACACCGATAGCACCTATACCGCTAGCTGTCCTACTATGCTATCGCCATCTCAGGATGGCTATAGCGGATGTGGTACAGAGAAAATAAATGACTCATCAAAGCATGTTCACTAATTTTAGTGAATTGGGATTTTTTTCCTTTTTGTTTTTAATTTTAGATGAATCTGCACCTTTTAACCCAAGATAGAACTCCAGGTATAGTGCACGTTTGACACCTGGCAATGCCAGGACAACATGTGCAGTAGGGACTAGTGACAGGCTGGTGATTCAATGCTGTAAGTCACAGTTTACTGCTGCAACTGGTGCTCACATTAGGCCAGTGTAAGTGAGGCAGAGACCAGAAATTTAAGGAGGGAAAGTGCGCCTCAATATACTTCCTAGTTTTGTAGGGCGGAGTTTCAGTAACTAGTCACAGTCCTAACTGTATCAACTAGAACAAAGCAAAAACTTGAGAATGAACTGTTGATTTTGGACCCAGCAAGTCAATATGACCAGAACGGCCATACTAATGTGTAAACGTACATAGTTATATGAATGAAACTGCAGTATTAAAAAACAGTCTGAAACTAGAATAAATAAATCAATGATCAGATGTGTGATGTATGTGGACTGTACCATCTATGCATGGTCAAAGATCAATTAGACAGTGTTACAACAACAGGAGGAACCTTGGCCAATAACCTGGTGCCACCCGGGAAAGAGGGTCCCCTGTGACTACAGTGTCAGAGTTCAGCCGGGGATCGGACGTCCCTTACTGTCCTGCCAGCTTCCTCTGAATTCCCGGGCAGTCGGGCGGCTGGCGCTGCGACGTGGGAGGAGCTGATCATTCACCCTGTAGCTGTGGTGTCAGCGACCCGGTGAGTGGGGATCGCAGTTTCCGTCATGGGCGCCGCCATGACACTTTCCCTATGTCAGTACTTCCTTCCCTGAGTGGCCCGGCTGGTCAGCTGACGCTGTGGGCCTATCAGCAGGCTTCCAGGGGTATATATCCTGCTCCTGTGCTCCAGGTTGTTGCCTGAACAATCATTGTCGCCGCTAGTGTCACTAGAGGAGTCTCGTTCCAGGTTCCCGTGCTTCCAGTGTGTTTCTTCCAGAGCTTCTGAACTATCTCACCACAGTGCCTTTACTATCAACAGCCTGTGTGGCAGCTAACCTCCATCTCTCCACAGTGCCTTTACTATCAACAGCCTGTGTGGCAGCTAACCTCCATCTCTCCACAGTGCCTTTACTAATCAACAGCCTGTGTGCAAGTTTAAACCTCCATCTCTCCACAGTGCCTTTACTAAACAACAGCCTGTGTGCAAGTTCAACCTCCATCTCTCCACAGTGCCTTTACTAATCAACAGCCTGTGTGCAAGTTAACCCTCCATCTCACCACAGTGCTCTACCATCACAACCTGTGTGCAAGTTAACCCTTCATCTCATCACAGTGCTTTTACCATCACAGCCTGTGTGCAAGTTAACCCTTCATCTCACCACAGTGCTTTTACCATCACAGCCTGTTTGCAAGTTAACCCTTCATCTCACCTCAGTGCTATTACCATCACAGCCTGTGTGCAAGTTAACCCTTCATCTCATCGCAGAGCTTTTACCATCACATCCTGTTTGCAAGTTAACCCTTCATCTCATCACAATGCTTTCACCATCACAGCATGTGTGCAGGTTAACCCTTCATCTCATTGCACCCTAGTGCATGATCTCCGGCCGGCAATCCGGTATATACTTCGTGGGATATCCAGCTGTTACATCAGCCTACCAATAAATCTCC
The DNA here is from genome assembly GCA_031769625.1 of Taudactylus pleione. Classification (NCBI taxonomy): domain Eukaryota; kingdom Metazoa; phylum Chordata; class Amphibia; order Anura; family Myobatrachidae; genus Taudactylus; species Taudactylus pleione. The sequence continues at coordinate 6,210,572 of JAUIMM010000651.1, forward strand.
ACAACTCTCTAGCCAGTGCCTTTTTCCGGCCAAGAGTTCTATCCCACTCGCCACGTGCCTATTCCAGGCATTACCCTTGGGCCACGGGTGTTTTGATTCTCTTTTCCCTGCAGGCCTTGGTCACCAAGTCAAAGGACCGCGACCTGCTTACAGGGAGCCGCAAAAGCCCATATCCCGCTTGGAGGGGTCACTGGCGAACACCTCCTTGTGAGTTAGACTCCGCACCATTGACTAGGTCTAGCCAATGACCAAGACATGTGGATGCGGAGATCATACGTCCAGGCCCCTCGCCTTCACCTCCTCCCACAGCCTCAGACCTCGGCTTTCAAAAACCCGCCTCCCAGCGTGACATATCGGGTGCTCCACCACACCAGACCAGCCAGCAAAGAGTGACCCTGTGACTACCGGGTGCTACACCACAACACACCAAAGCAAATCTCACCCAGCTTCAACACTGCATTATTCCTTAAGCCCTGTGATTATTCCTTAATCTCTGACAGCCTGTTGCCGAACTGCGAGAGACAATGCAGACGCATGTGCAGTATGAGTCCAGTGCATGCGCAGATTCCTGAAGATTGGGAATCTGCGTCCAAAAATTAGCTGTGTCTTCTGCTTAATCAAGCCCAAAGTGTCTTCCTATGTCTTATAATAACTCCCCTGATACTCATGCTGGGTTCTTCTGGGTATTAAGGGGAATGAAGCTGATGGCCCATGCAGCTTGCCGGTCCTTATTACAATGGACTGGTTGTGGACTAACTCTTCTTCCCCTTGTTACCTCACTGGGTCTGACCCAACCACGTCTATTGAGAAGAGCTTCCCGCAGTTATGAAGGACAGTTTATGATACATAAATCTTGGTCCTCTCCTTAGGTGAACCTCTTATTGTTTTTCGGCCCAGGGAAGGAATAATGCTAAGCTATGCTGTAAGCACTTTGGTGTCTAGTATTGTATCACAATTGTGGGCACTGATTGGAAAAGGTAGGCCCGGGGAAAGTCCAGGCAATAAGGTGTCACCTGGGCAGACATAGCTTCTTGCAAGTACCTCAACCATAATTAGGATGCAACAATAGTCCACAGGATGCCTGTCTGGAGCATCTTAAGGAATCTCCGGCAATGCTTCAGCTGCAATCCTGGCTGCAGGGTGTCGTTCCATGCACTTTTCTTGCCAGTAGCCAGAGGCATCACCGGGTCTGGTGACACCCAGTGCACACTCTGGATACCCCTCGCCTGTCTAAAAAGGGGGTTCTAAATAAAGGTGCGTGGCCACGCTGGGATCCCATTAAAATCACTCCGGGCTCAGCCCAGCATCACCAGAGTTGCTGGGCTGCCTCCGTTGATTGGGCAGCTCCTCTTCTATGACAGGGGCCGGGTGCTACAGGAGAATGTCACAGTTCAGCACCAGGCACTGCAGAGGAGCCAGCATTTTGGTATCACCCCTTATGAGGGTGACACCCAGGTGCGGCCCACACCCCCCTCAGTAGCAAGGGCCATGGGGCTGCAACGGTGCCATCTACAGAGCCAGTCAAACACCGCTAGTTGTGACACTGCGGGCATCCCGAGTGAGCTAAACTTTTATAGACTAATACCTTGAACCTCTATCTCATCACACCGACGGTTCCTCCACAAATTTTCCTACAAATAGAAAAGGGCGTGAGCTGAAATACTCTGTACTGATGTTATTATTCTAAAGCTTTGATTGGCTGCAGGTCTTTCTAGACTCACCCACTCACCTGTGTTCACTGTTTTGAATACTGAGTGCAGCTGGAAAATGAATGCAGGGTAAACAGTTATAAAGATATCAACATGCTCAAGGACTAAATGCCAGGAGGAATTCTCATTGCAACAAATCGTTTCAATATAGACCAGAAGGTCAATTTGACGGAGCTAAATTTCACCCCGCAAAATTCATTGCCCGTCCCTGTAAAAGGCACCAAATGTATTGATCTCAGAAAACAGCATCTTATTTCCCAAGACATCGATAGTCCTCATTGTTAGATGCGGTCCTATAAAATGAAATGATCCCTCCAGGAAGAAATTCTGCCTTAGAATCTTTTTATAGATATAATTAAATGAGGAATAATATGGGTTAGAGATCAGCATGAAAACGAGCAGGAATTTCATGACCTGCAAATATGTTATTCCAAATTATATTATACCAATAATCTTTAATGTACAAATTATTCAAATGGTGAAATATCAGGAGAGCATGAAATGAAGAGAAGTGAGGACGTAACTTGGTGTTACACTAACTGATAGCGTATTTTATGGCCTTTTTTTAAATTATTGTTAATTTTATTATTTTGTTACAAACTTCTTCACGCTGTAATGAGGGGTGATTTAGGGGGATATAATACAGGCAAAAATGAGTTTAAATGTGATCATGCATAGCTAAATAAGGTCGCTCCCTTCTCTGAGGGAGTTTGTGTTACAAAATTTAGGATTTGTATGTAAATAAATTCCACTTTTTCTCTCATTATTGTGGGTAGGAGAATGTCATTTTTTATTATATAAATGCAAATTTATATATTATTTTTCAGGATAGTTAGGGCTTTTATTTTGCAGCATGTTGGAATAGATATATTTTATGTGTTTGCGTCAATGGTGTTGTTTAGGAGATTGAGTAGCACCATGAGAATAGATCAGCTGACCCAACATTACAGTTACCACCGAATCAGGATATTGGAAGAGAGCAGAAGCGGAAGGGGACGCGGTCATAATCCCGACCGCTGGCATTCGGGAGCTCAGAATGCCAACGCCGGAATCCCGACACCTGTCAGAATCGGTTACAGTATTAATCTCATCTCACTCAACCCCAAAACTTACCTTTTAGTTCTGTTAAGAGTTAGGGGGAGATTTAATAAAGCTTGGAGAGAGATAAAATTGGAGATAAATAGCACCAACCAATCAGCTCCTAACTGTCACTTTACAGGCTGTGTTTGAAACATGACAGGAGCTGATTGGTTGGTGCTATTTATCTCCAATTTTATCTCTCTCCAACCTTTATTAAATCTCCCCCAAAGTCCTTAAATAAAAAATATATACATTTTATTTTTATTTTTCCTCATTAGCTGCCTATCTGGAATACCATGTAATAATCTAAAAGAATATATATTTGTTTCCGGCATGCTTAAATAGAGTGGATTCATCCCAGGGTCACATTATAAATGCTCCCGTGTATTCTGTATGTGTTCACGAGCTGCCTTACTGTCATTGCTTCAGCTCCGCAGGGAACACTAATTGCAGCACTTGCAGTACTTTCCTTCAATTTACAGACAGAATGCCAATTTCAAACAAGAACTAATTTATCAATGGCTACAGTTCTAAATGGAATGCATTTACTGTCATGTACTAGGCTGCAAGTGTAGCAATTCTAAAGTACCTGAACTTGCTCCCACAACTAATGTGTTCAAGGGGCATTTCTTGGTGTGTGTGACATACTGTACCTGGTGGTATTGGTTTGTGTATTGTATGTGTCTGTATCTGATCGCTCCTCTGTGATAGAGACTTTATACATCTTAAGCTGTGCGGCTGTTTCCTTGTAAAATGCAGAAAAAGGAAAATGCAGGTGCACACTCTAAGTACTAAGAATAAGGAAAATGCAAGTGCACACTGTAAGCTCTAAGAATAAGGAAAATGCAGGTGCACACTCTAAGCACTAAGAATAAGGAAAATGCAGGTGCACACTGTAAGCTCTAAGAATAAAGAAAATGCAGGTGCACACTCTAAGTACTAAGAATAAGGAAAATGCAGGCGCACACTCTAAGCACTAAGAATAAGGAAAATGCAGGTGCACACTGTAAGCTCTAAGAATAAGGAAAATGTAGGTGCACACTCTACGCACTAAGAATAAGGAAAATGCAGGCGCACACTGTAAGCACTAAGAATAAGGAAAATGCAGGCGCACACTGTAAGCACTAAGAATAAGGAAAATACAGGCGCACACTCTAAGCACTAAGAATAAGGAAAATGCAGGCGCACACTGTAAGCACTAAGAATAAGGAAAATGCAGGCGCACACTGTAAGCACTAAGAATAAGGAAAATGTAGGTGCACACTGTAAGCACTAAGAATAAGGAAAATGTAGGTGCACACTCTAAGCACTAAGAATAAGGAAAATGCAGGTGCACACTGTAAGCACTAAGAATAAGGAAAATGTAGGTGCACACTCTACGCACTAAGAATAAGGAAAAGGCAGGCGCACACTGTAAGCACTAAGAATAAGGAAAATGTAGGTGCACACTCTAAGCACTAAGAATAAGGAAAATGCAGGTGCACACTCTAAGCACTAAGGGCCTGATTCAGACCCGGACGCAAGTGGCCGTTCGTACGTTAGGCGAACGTAAAGAAATATTTAAATTCAGGCACACGCTCGTATTTTCGTTCGCATCAATACATCCTCCCCAAACTCAGGCGACCCCTCCTCTAACTAACGAGCGTGCCAAATAGCGAGCGTCCATCCCCGAAGTGGTTTGAAGGGAACGCACGCACTAGTACTACCCGGAAGTTGGCCTGAGACATTTCGATTAACTGCTCGTTTATTCTGCCTACCTCCCTCAGTCGTAACATGCCAATCAATATATCAATTAGCTTAATTGGTGTTTTTTTTGTTTTTTTACACAATGCAATAAACTTTATTTATGTCCATGTTTGTGTTTACCCGCAGAATACGTACGGCTTAAACATTCGCTTTTATTTGTCAAAATACATGTTAACCCCTATAAACTAATTGGTATATTTGTTTTTAGCCCCGCATATTTCATGGAGTTCATTTTTTAATGTAAATTTGCTTACGCATGTCACTGCATTAAGCCTATCATAAGTCTCCTCAGATTTCTGGCCCGGTCGAACACATGACTCATACACTAACCAATAGAATTGCTCCTGTTAATATCCTAAATACATTAGCCAATCAGAAATTTTTTGAGCACTTTATCAAAATGATTTTTTGGCAAAACTCCATTGCCATCATGAGAGCCTCCGCATTCACCAGGCGCGAGCTGCTGGTGCTTACGGAGGTGATGGATCGACGGATAACCAGCCAGCCTCCACCCATCACCAACCGGGAGAAGCGATCCGCATATGCGGAGGTTCGGGCCCGCCTGCGCTGCTTCGGCTCACGCCGCCATATCGGGCAGCTGGAGCGCAGGTGGTCGGACCTGCAACGAAAGACGCCCCGCTTGCTGGCATGCTTTCGCATGCAGATCGCTGCGAGTAAGTTTAATGGATTGTGGTTTTCATGTTTGTCTTTGTGGCCCTAACTGCATGGCCATGTTTTCCCTGTCTTTCATCTTTATTCATTCTCCTCATATCTGCATGGCCATGTTTTCCCTGTCTTTCATCTTTATTCATTCTCCTCATATCTGCATGGCCATGTTTTCCCTGTCTTTCATCTTTATTCATTCTCCTCATATCTGCATGGCCATGTTTTCCCTGTCTTTCATCTTTATTCTTTCTCCTCATATCTGCATGGCCATGTTTTCCCTGTCTTTCATCTTTATTCATTCTCCTCATATCTGCATGGCCATGTTTTCCCTGTCTTTCATCTTTATTCATTCTCCTCATATCTGCATGGCCATGTTTTCCCTGTCTTTCATCTTTATTCATTCTCCTCATATCTGCATGGCCATGTTTTCCCTGTCTTTCATCTTTATTCATTCTATTTCTTTTTTTGGGGGGGGGGGTTTGGGGGTGCATTTGAAATTGAATTTGTTTGCGGATTTGTGTTGGATCTAACCACAATTTGTTTACCATCTTTTAGGGGCCCAGCGAAGACTACGCCATCAGCGTCCCGCCAGACGGCGAGCACGGCCACTCTCCCCCACCCCCAGCCAACACTCCAACTCCACTCCTTCCCCTATTCCCCCCTCCTCCCCAGCCTTCCTACACCCTCAGCCAGATTTTGCTGGACTCCTTCCCCTCCGTCCCAATTCCCCCTCTCCTCCAACCACCCCTCTTCGAATGACCCCCTCCCTGGAGTTGGTCATTACACCGCCCCGATCTTTGGGGAATGGACCCACCTCCGAGGAGGACGATGGAGGGCCTTCTGTAGCTGGCGTTGGGTCTTCCGGTATGTTTTGTTTTGCTGTTTTTTTTCGACACAAACTGTTTGTTTTTTGTTTTTAATTTTATGTTTTGTGTTTGTTTAACACAAAAATAAGTGGTTTTGGTCATTTGCCGTAACCTGTTACTGCTGTTTTCAACATACACATAGCACACCTGTCTGAATTTGGACATAGGCCTTGTATTTTTGCCCTACACAATTTTAATGGTTTTTTTTTTGTTTAAAATTGTTTTTTATGTGGTTTCACTATTGTTGTATTAATCCCCAATTTTTTCTCACCCACAGAGGAACAGAGGCTTCGGGCAAATTTAAGAGGATGTGTGGCCCAGATGCACAGCCAAATCATCGGGGTGCTGGTGGTCCTTGACCGTATGTCGGTCCTCCTTAGGGACTAGTTTTTTTTTTGTTCAACATTCTGTAAATAAATTGTTTTGTTTGAAGTTACGTTCTGGCTCATTCGTTTTGTCCCAACCACATATTGTTTACCCTGTCATAAGTATAGTGTTCCTGCAAGGATTTCACATTTGGGCCAATAAGAGTGTGTGTTGTATTTTTGGGTCAAACAGCCACAAGAAACACCTAACAGTACAAATCTGATTTCCCTTTTTTGGTGTAGTCACAATTATATATTTCAACATTTTCCAGGTTCCTAGTTGGTGTGCAAGCAGCTTAGGGCAATATTACGAAGCAAAAGGATTGTACAGGCTTCCTTTTGGTGTTGGTTTGGACCCAGAATAAAGGAATCATTTTTGCACAAATGGCGTCAGTACTGGATTACCCCTTAGTCATATGTTACATGTGTGAACCTGGTTACACTTGGTGGTAACTTTTACAAAAAAGGGACAACATTTCGCTCTAAAAAAATTTATTACCAACATAACAAAAATTGCAAAGTGGTCACTCACAAACAAAACACACAGTGATAATCTCAAATACAACACATACCAAAAAACAAACACCCAAAAAAACCAATCAAGAACTGGTTGACGAAGGACCATGCAAACATGATTCCACATATATGGCATGGCAAGAAGTGTTCCCGAATATAGCCACAAAATATCCACATACAGGTTTTGTAAGGGTAGCAGAAAGTATTCATCGTTGGAGTGCCAAAGATTATGTAAAAATACAGAAGAGGGAGAAACAAATTAGCAAAAAATTAGATGCTCTCAAACACACCCAACCACATTAGGTATCAACACTGGTTTTTTGCAAATAATTACCTAAAAAATCTGGCCACAACATCATCGCGTATGGCCCCCCACATACAGACATCCGACCAACCTTCGGGGGGGGCCATCCTCAGGTAAGGCATCCTCTGGCTGCATTGGGACACCACTCCTTATGGCGATGTTGTGAAATATCTCACACAGGACCACAATTTTCGAAACCATATCCGGCAAATACATGAGTTCGCCACCAGAGCGGTGGAGGCATCTGAATCGGCCTTTTAAAAGGCCGATACAGTGCTCCACCACTTGCCTGGTGGCAGTAAGTGCGGAATTATACTCACTTTGTGGCCCTGGTGTGGGAGCCAAATAAGGAGTGAGCAGCCAGGACGTGCAAGGGTAGCCACTGTCTCCTGTGAAAAGGAAAATACAACATCAGGCTCACTCTGTATGAAGCTTAACATTGTTATGTACTAAAGGTCTCCACTTACCCAGAAGCCACGCATCACCAGCTTGTAGGTTGGTTAATTTGTGCCATATCCCTGATTGCCGGATGACGAAGGAGTCATGTGCACTTCCTGGTAATTTTGCATTCAGGGACAGGATCTGGAGGGAGGCATCACATACCACCATTACATTGAGGGAGTGATAGTGTTTACGGTTTCTAAATATTGCCTCCAGCCGTGCTGGAGGCTGAAGTGGTATGTGAGTACCATCCACAACCCCTATGATGTGTGGGAAGCCAGCTATTTGGTAAAAATTGGCCTTGGCCACACTAAGGGCACCCATATCCAAAGGCATTTGAATAAAATGATGGAGGTGCTTGAAAAGTGCCTCCATCACTGCCCTCAGGATCCGAGAAAAGGAGGATTGTGAGATGCCCGCCACTATTCCCACCGTTGTTTGGAACGATCCTGAGGCACAGAAATGTAACACCGCCATTATTTGCGTAAGTGGTGGAATTGCTGTAGGACTGTCAATTTGCCGCTCAAGATCACTCTCTATTAATGAGAGAGTGTCTATGATGATTTTTGGAAGAAGACGGTATCGTCTTAAAACCTCATCATCTGGCATTCCAAAAAGGGTGACACGTGTTTGAAATATCTGGGGCCTTGCACGCCTACGATGCCTATGCCTGGGACGAGATTGAGGTTGGTCGGCTTCCGGGAGCAGGGCCAGAACAATCCGACCCGAATCAACCTGAAATGACAACATTGGAAGGTCAGCCTTTTTACAACACCCACTAAAAATACATATAACTTTGCTTTCAAATACCATCCAGTGATGCTTACATGCCGGGGTATAGTCATGATATGTTGTAACTGCAAATAATAATATCAAAAATATACATCATTTTATGCTGGCCATGTCATTATCACAAATTTAAGCAACACAAAACATAAAAGGGGACACACACACATTTGGCCCAAGAGCAAAATGACATTACGCACACTATGCCAAATAGAGGCCAAATGTAATCAACCAATGCTCCAGGCGACAAAAAACATTATTAAGGGATGAATACACATTTCACAATGTGCTAATTAGTTCGCAAATACAGGGCTCAATAGCAAGTAGTAAAAATGCGCTAATTAGTTCGCAAATACAGGGCACAATAGCAAGTAGTAAAAATGCGCTAATTAGATAGCAAATACAGGGCACAATAACGGGGGCCAAAAATATTAACAAAAAACACAGAGTTCGATTTGGCAAAAAACAACGTCACATGTGGAAGGCCAACCAAAGTTGCGTACAGACAAACAAGAACATTCCCTAAACAATTTAACACATGAACTTACCAAGAGCTAATATCTAAGAAACCGGACCAAAATGTCTTTGGGGCAGAGCCAAACAAAACCTAAGAAAGATGAAATGACGGAAAAAAAAAATGAGAAAAATAAACACCACAATGAGAGACAAATTGTTATAGTTATACTTCCCCAAACTTACCAAAACTGGAAACGAACCAAAAAACCAAAAGTGAAAAAAAAGGAAATGAAAACCAAGAAAAACCGCTAACACAAAAAAAATAAACAATAAACGCAATCTCCAAAACCAGCCAACAATCAACTCCAACCAACGTAACCTCCAACATTCAATAAACGCCACCTCAAGTCGAAACGCCACAACCCATAAATAGTGTTTAGTTTCCCGCCCAAATTAAGGAAGGATCAGAGGAACGCACAATCAATGATGCGGCCGCAAAATAAGGACGCATGTATAAATACGTCACAAGACAAAAACACAATTCTGGTGTATTTCTAGTTGGAACAACACACATGGATACGGACCAGGAAAACAATGGACAACAGTCCCGCGGTAAGTATTTCATGCATTTTGACTCAATGATTAATTCTAAACATATTATTGTGCAAGTTGGGAATTTGAGATTTCTTCAAATCACCCCAAATAGGTGAGGAGGATGACATGGAAGAGGCTGCTGGGCCCAGTAATCCGGGCAAAGCTGCCAAAAAGAAAAGGCAGCCACAATTCACAAGAAAGGAGATGGAGGTTTTGATTCAGAAGTGTGTGGACATCCTGCCACAGGCAGACAGGAATATGAGTGCAAGCCAGAAGTGGAGAATGTGGGAAGAGGTAGCCGTGGAGGTCAATAGGGTGGGGGATTATGTCCGTCTAGCCCGGGATGTCAAACGGCGGTAAGTAAACACTTGACCACCCTAAAACCAACAACCCAATCAAATAAAAAGTAATGGTTCCAATTTAACCCACAGATGGCAAGACTTCAAATATCGGCTGAAACAAAAAATGGCACACAGGGCTAGGCATGCAAGGGGGACAGGTGGAGGTCCCACCCCTGTGTCATTGGAGTTTACAGATTTAGAAGAGCTGGCACAGGGGTGTGTGCAGCCTGTGGAGGTGTTTGGCGTGTCCAACATGGATACGGACATGCCAGACTTTGCGGCTCCTCATGTTGTCCCAGGTAAATGTTGTGATGTCACCAACTGTGAAATGTTATTGTGCCAATATGTAGATTCTAATGTGAGTCTTTTCTCATTTTTCCAACAGAGAGACACGCGGATGAGTCTGCTCCAGAGGGGAGCCGTGGCCGCAGAATTTCTGCTGGCTCTGCAGGGGAGGAACCAGTACATCCGGCTGAGGACCCTGCAGAAGCCAGTCCAGGGCAATCCCCCTCGCAGGCAGTGTCCCTCCTCACAGAACTCAATTTAAAATCGGATTTCCATACGGAGATTCTGCAGAGGATGGACGCCAGTCTGGTACGGGTGGCTGAGGCCCTGGAGCAAAATGCTGCGGCCAACGTGACCATTGGTCAGGCCCTGGTGGAAAATACCAGGGCCAACATCCGCATCGCCACTGCCCTGGAGTAGCTCGTTCGCCAGCACAAGGTGGAGCCGACCTCCCTTCCTGCCGGAACATCAGGATCCTCCACCTCTGGCACAACATCAGCCAATCCTCCAAATGTGCCTAGCCCTGTGCCTAGTCCAGAGGCCACAACATCTGCCTCTGGACAGGCCAGCCCGATGACATCCCGGACCCGGTCTGGCGCCCTTCCTCCCCCAGCCAAACGGGCGAAAAAACGGTGACACCATTGGCTACTTTTCCCACACTCCTTCTGTGCTTGCCTCATATTCCTTTCTGGCCAAAACTTCCCTCTCCTTTCTTGTGAATTGTTTTTAATTTTTACATTTACGTTTATTCAAAAATTATTGTTTGCACAATTAATAAATATTGTGGAACACTGCCCAAAATGTTGTAGTTCAATATGTTTTTTTTTTTATGGGTGGATACAAATAAATTTTGCAGAAATGTACGACTTTGTATTCTGACATTCTTTACAAAATGGGTTACTTTTAATCCTGGCCCACAAGCCAACAACGTTAAAAAACAAAAATTACACATTGTAAAAAAAGTGCTCGTTAAGGAACGTTTTAAACATTACCTAAGGAGTAAAAAACACCTTGCAAACACAAAATGAGGGACCAAACCTAAACATGATGACATTATTGTTACAATAGTCCAAAAATGAACACATTGCGGCCAAAATACACCCCCACAAATGTACGCTAATTGATTGTGTAATCCTGACATTAGCAGCTATGATTTCCACCTACGTTCGGTTTTGTGCCATCCAAAAAAACTGCTTGCCAAACACATACCAAGCCGGTTTTCAATCCAACACTAATTGAGTTTCTGACAAGCCGTGATCAATCGATGCAACATCGTGGAGTGCCGGGACGGAGGAGAAGGCCATCGCCACTGTGGTCGAGTTATCCAGCCCCTAAGCTGTGCGAGCATTTTGAAGGGAAAGAGGATCATCCAGTGACGTATGAGTTTGTACGAACACATTTGACGTTCGCATTTGTTAATGTATGTACGCCCCCAAAACGCCTCGCCACGCCTGCGTTTTTCCATCTCCACCCCCGTCCACGCCCAAAAACGCCCTGTTCTGTCAATCACATTTGACATGTCACTTCCTGTACGCTATTTGACGAATGAGACAAAAAAACCTCGCAATCAGCCGTACGCACATGCGCAGTGTAACACCGGCGCATGCGCGGTTAGTCAACATCGGAACGCAACGAGCGTACTGCCTCTAACAAACGGCTCTGAATGAGGGCCTAAGAATACTGATAGTCAAAACATTTATAATAAACTCTATAATCTTCATGAAGTATACATACAGGTAATAGCTGTAGACAATGCTCAACACATAAGCATTAGAATTAATCTCTAATGGTGAGGACATTGTAGTCAGGATCAGCCTAGTGCGTTACGGTAGATAAAGGTGTTTGTAGAAAATGTTTATGTATGTGAGATACCTTTTATTTACCAGGTCTACAAGGTGCTCCCAAAAATGCAACCAATAATATGACTCATTATTAAATGAGATCAGGGCCTAAAAATATGTGCACATGGAACTAGACCAGGAAACCCTCTATGGAAATTCACAATGAAAGACACTGCGGTCATTTGCTGACCAGTGGTGCAGCTCAATAGGCCCCTAAGTGCTTCTCTGTCATTCTAAAATGTTATGTGGACCCTTATTCAGATGTGTACGCAAATCTGATAGTTTGCATACAGCTCCGATTGATGGAGATAAGCACTGCGCATGGTCAGGTCTCCTTCTACAACTACGGTCTCAGGGCCTGATTCAGCTTCATACGGTATAGCTAAGCTGCTCGCAAGCAGCTTAGCTATTCCCTTTGTGCTGATATGGTAATGCAGCAGGAGGCATCACGCCCCATGCTGCATTACATATGCGAGCTGTGTTGTCCAACGCAGCATCAGATACTTTGCAGGACATCGGCCGTCATGCAGCCGGCCACAACAGTTGAGTTGAAAAAGCCAGGAACTCTCGGTCAGCTGACGGAGATCCTGGCCTCTTCCCTCCCCCCAACGGCGGCGACACGCCTCCATTTCGGGGAACGGAGGGCTTCGCCGCCCCTCCCTGCCCCCAAATGGTAGCAGGTTGTCGATCACTGAAAGTCTGCTGCCAGTTTATGTGTGGGCTCGCAGACCCGTTCTGAACATGCGCATCGGGAATCTGCATTCAGACCCTCAGCGCCTCTAAGCCGCCTTATGATTGACATTGAGCTGTGAAACATGGCAATATATATATACAGTATATATTAGGGATGTGCATGCTCGGATAGGTTCGAATTTTCTCGTCAAGTTCGGATTTTTCCCACCAACAATCGGGTCTCAGACTTTTGTCCAGGAATGATGATGTTTGTCCATGAAAGATGACGTTTTGCCTCTTTCTGAGACCTGATTTTTGGCAGGAAAAAACTGAACTTGGCGGGAAAATTCAGACCTATCCGAGCCTGCACATCCATAATATATATATATATATATATATATATATATATATATATATATTTAAAAAATGGTCCTGATTCTGAGTTGGACACAAGCCCAAAAGTGGAAACTTCTCCCCATTATCAGCCAACTATGCGAGAAGCAATTGCCGACAGCACATGTGCTCACGGGAGTTTTTTTTTTTACATCACAGTTTTTTTATTATCTGACACATTTGATTGATTTGCGATCATCAATACATCAATCTTATTCAGAAGTTCCTGCTTGCCGTCCATGTTATGCGCTTAGCTGTGTTTGGAATATTGCAGTCTGTATATTTGAAGCCATTCCATACTGATGAACACTGCAGGCTGTTCAATAGATCCTCTGCATTACTGTACAGTAAATAAAGCAATTCGGAAGCGCAGCTCCTTCCTTAACAAGCTAGTAACGTGTAGTCATTCAGCGCCTGTCAAGGTGATGTCCACAGCTCCGCTCATTAAAGGGAGATGTTCACAATTGTTCCAGTCCGGGTCCTGGAGGTGAGATCTAAAGATATCAGTGTTTTCCTTTAATAAAGGACTTTTACCATCATGTCTTAGACTTTCCAGCTTCCTACAATACCAAAAGTTTTGTGAACACAGAAATAAAATAAAAGGTTGTTGAAAGTCTCACCTATCTAAACTATAACCAGATAATAATGCAGTTCTGAACATCTGGATTGGTATCCAGTGAATGGCCCTTCCACCATTTTTACTTTGACAAAAATACGAGACCTTATGTTCAGCCACATCTTTGTAGAATTACTGATGCCTAATCAATGCAGTAATTGGTAGCTGCAAGGCGATATTATGTACTGTACATGTTGCTACATTGTTGTTCCTATTGAGGGGTGTACAGTAACTAGGTATTTGAAGGCCCCTTAGAAAAAGTTTGTAAGGGCCCCTATGTACCACCCAATGGTGGAAAATGTATATAACACATGTAACTTTGACAATTAAGATGGGCCCCCCCACAGCTCTGGGCCCCATAGCAGCTGCACCCCATGCACCTATGGTTGTTACGCCCATGTTCCTATTGTCTCACATTTCTCTATTACTCCCAAATACATTTCATCCTAAAGACGAATCGAGAGGAGCAGAATCAGAGGACGTCACACCGATAGTTATACACCATTGCCATTGGTAATAATTGCGCAATAGAATAAGCTGCAATTATATGATACAATACAACTAAACAAATGATATATAAATGACAAATCCCTTTTGAAGTATAGCATCCCCCTAATCATTGTGCGGTTAAGCTGTCGTTATTGTGGCTGCATATGTAGACATTCAATGTGCAAAGCCCTTTCTGCCAAATCTATCGGCTATTGGAAATCAACCAGCTGTGAGCATTCAATAGACAAACTACGTATCCAGTGGATCATTTAAATAATTCAATAGTTTCAGCATATGTGCACTTTGATTGCCAATAACACTGTGAGATCAGGGAGTCATTGATCTAGTGATGACTGACGCTGGAGATGGTCATTGTGGGTCCAGCTACCACTCATTACTACAGTGCAGACTTTTCCGAGCTCCCGCTGTTGTGTTATCTGATCAGCTGATTTACATAAGTCTCAACATTTTCTTTTCTTTGTTCCCCAGTTAATTTCTGGTTCAAATATCTGAAATAATATGAGCGGTATATATATTTTTTATTTCTTTCCCTACGGGTTTTTTTAACCCATTAATTTCATTGTGGAATCCTGTTGGGTATCATTAGCTTACAGTAGCTCAGATATGAAGCTAGAAATATATACTTGCATACAAATAGAACAATGGGGTGTATCTAGAATGGTTGCAAGGTGTGCGGTGCCCACAGGCCCCTGGGTCCAGGGGGGCCCACACCACACACCTTGCACCCATAGAGTCTTAAACTTACCTGTCCACAGTGCAGCTCTGCAGCACCAAGCCGGCGCTGCAGAGCAGCAAAAATCACTGGGAAAATGGTGGCGGCCATTTTCCCAGTGACTCACGCATGTGCAGTGCCGCTGTCCCCGGGAAAATGGTTCGGGCGCCATTTTCCCGAAGACCCACGCATGCGCAATAGATTCTGGCAATAAGCCAGAAATTTTTACCAATAAGCCAGAATCTTCTGCCGGTGCAGTGCTGCGGGACCGCCGGAGAGAGAAGGGGGCCCACACTGAGACTGCACATGGGACCCCTCCTCTCTTGAAACACCCCTGATAGAACATATACATTTTATGCATTTGATTTTTTTTTTTTGGGGGGGGGGGATGTTGTGTAGTTAAGAAAAGATCCACCTCTCTTTTATGTCCTATAGGGTTAAGGGGGAGATGTTCTTACCCTTCTAAAGGGACAAGTGGAGAAGTTGTCCATAGCGACCAATTAGCTAATAGCTATCATTTATCTAGTGCATTCTACAAAATGACAGCTAGTAGTTGATTTGTTGCTATGGACACTTTCTACACTTTTCCCCTTTAGAAGGTTTTTGCATTTCTGCTCCCCCTCCCTAAAGCCTAGTAGGCACTGCAGGGTCCTAGATTACTAACCTATTTTTAGATTATTTTGAGTTTGTTAATCTGAACATTAATGGATGATCTATGTACATTTAACTTTAGAAATATTGGCAGAACAGTTTATTGCTGCATCATCAAACAGGTGGATGAGCAAAATGTCATCGCTCTGGTCTCCAGGAGCAAAATGTCATCGCTATGGTCTCCAGGAGCCAGGGATATCTGGAATGCTTCACAATCACCCACTAAACACAATGAGGATAATCTCAGAAGAAAAGGCAGCTGCGCTTACAGGCTCTTTCTATACCAAGGGAGCCTTGGAACAAACCATTAATATAACAGCATATTAGCTAATGGCATTCTTTCTCGATCATGACGGCCTCCATCCCTACCGAAGAGTCCATATGTATAGTGCTTGCGGTACTTGTGGGAGGGGGGGGCATGGTTATAACATATTGAAGCGCTTGGTTATGCCTACTGTATACTCCTGGACCCTTAAAGAGGTCTGTGTATTACACCCCACCCCCACCCCAGCCCCTTCTTGGCATTTCTGATCATTCTCTACTACCAATAGAATCAGTGACTGCACAGTACACCTGCTTTAATAAGATTAACTGATTGCTTTCATCTGACTTAATGTCAACCTGAATATTCTGCTCCAGCATTTAACCCATCTTCCCTGATGGACCCTCAATACAGCATTACATCTGCTCATAGGACCAGGAGCTCTCTTCTTTCAATACAGTTTCTATTCATACTCTGAATACAGTGCAGTTGCCCTATGAACGCCAGTTGTAATCTGTGTTATGTTTGTAGTGAGGTGCCCTGTTACTTCTGATATTCCCTTGCTAGGAAGTTGGCTGGTATATGCTACACTGTACAGTACTACACTGTGATATGGCATAGTACAATGTGAAGCTACTGTATGGAGATGCTACACACTGAAAGGCAAAATACTCAGAAGACAAAAATCCCAAGTGGCTGCACATATAATCATTGTCTTGTCCTTAGGACACATCTGGTGCTCTGCTTCCTGTTCCTGGGTTCCTCTTCATTTGTTATGTCCGGAGGTGGGCGCCGGACCAGGGGACGTTGCCAGAGACAGAACTTGGCTGATTTTGGTGTGAGCGAAGCAATAGCACATGTAGGCTGTTACTATAGGGCACGCATGATACAATGTTAAACCTCATTTCACTAAATCCCGGAACACATGATCTACAGCGTACACACTATGCAATCTTCCGAACAATGGCACAATATATCATCTTGGTGGATGTATCCAATTATCTTATTTTCCTGTACATGCTATGCAATCATCGTGTAGATTACTGGTAGTTCAGGTGATGCTTTCTGAGGAAAGAAGGAACCAATATACTGTATGTTGTGGTTGTGCATATACACTATACATTGTGCACCACATCGTTCATTGCACCTTCCCATCTGATGTGCAGCACAGCAGATGGGACAATGCAATGAATGACGGCAGAGAATGACAGTTTGGGTGTACACTCTTTACGATGTCTACAATTAATGTCAGAACGATGTATTGGCCGATAGATCATATACTGTGTACCCAGATTTAGACCTTAATCTATTTTTAATATATATTTTCTTGCCTCTAATAATATACTAAAATGGCACTGTACTCTAGGGCCAAGGGGCAAGTGCTGGGGGTGTACAATGAAACAATTGCTTCACCAGAACTTCAACCCTCAACCCTACCAGTCACTTCACTCCAGTGGGCACACTGGGCTCATCAATTTGCAAGTTTCTCCTGATGAAATGGTATAGTTGGACTATAGCTGAGCTCTCTTATTCCTAACCTGACAGCTTCCCTGGATAACTTATCCTGGAGCTAATCTGGCTGAAACCAAGATGCCACCTCACAGGTTATCCAAAACAGTCTAAAAATGTCCATGCTCCCTCTTTTAAAACCTGTAGTTTTCCCACAGGTAATGTTGACATCCTGGGCTATGTGTACATCTCCTGACCTAGATGCTATTAATGGGTGATTTGAATAGACTAGCTGGTTGGGTCACAGGGCCTTATTCAGACCTGCTCACAAGTGCTTGAGCGTTCGCAAACGGGTCGATGGTGGGCTCTGCGCACGTGCATCGGCTGCAGTGTGTGTGCGCAAGCCCCGGAGCGAGAAATTCTCTTGCTCCATGGCTCACTACAAAAGAGGCGGCTGTCGATGTTGATCGACAGCTCGCCCCGTTTTGTAGGCATGGCAGGAGGGTGGCTTCACAAATGGAGGCGTTCCCAAGCGAACGCCTGCCATTTGTGGGCGGCCCCACTGACATCACCAGTGATGTCAGTGGGAGAGCTTCCGGCGAGACCCTACCACAAGGGTTTCATCGCAAGCCCCGATGGTCGTGATGGTCTTGACCATTGCGACCATCATCCTGGCCGCTTGCGATAGCTGTGGGTGGTTACCCACAGCTATGTGAGCGGCCAGGAGGTCGCACAAAAAAAACCGCCCTGATTCAGAGCTGCTCTGAATCAGGCCCACAGTTACAGATATTACTTTTCCCACACTTCCTAGGGGAAACCACATATTGGTACCTGCCAGTCTCCTGAGATAGCACCCCCAATCCATCTTGTTGACAGAGGATATAACCTACCAAGTGCAATGAATCTCTCCAGATTCGCACCTTTTTATGTTACAGGGCTTTTGTAATGTCCCTGGAGGCTAAAATTATACCTTTGTAATATCATTACCTGTCTCTGGATTTTAGGTATGGTCACTCGCTTTACTTTATTGCTCCACGTCACCATGAGCTGTTATCTTCTTATCCTTTCTTCCCAAACCACAGCAGAGAGGCGGAGTTCACACCCGCAGACACAGTGAATGACACAGGAAGGAAAGGTCAGTTTTATTTTTATTCAGGTTAGTATGAAATTGGGAAGTCACCCTTAAATTTGGTAATTTGGCTGAAAGATCAAAGATGGCAATTAACTCTTCCAAGAAAAGTAGTTATACTACCATATACAACTTAACATCAACCCTGTGACATTTAGCAGTATACCGGTACATCAATATCAGTTTACCACAGAAATAGGGCCTGAATGAGAGATGGCAGCTAATGTGATTGCAGCTGCGATTTTGTAAGTAACGCAGCTGCAAAAATATGCTAATAGTTCCAAAGATCATCCGAGCATAAGGACTCCCACTGCTGCCTTCGTACATACATACGATGACGCTTACCATCGTACTTATCGGTAACATCGACACACATCGAGCGGGCATTTTGACCTTGTGGCAGGTATGATCGGCCACAGACTCGGCAGCTTTCAGAACACGCAGAGAGCTCTCATGATGCGGTCGCAAGGGCTAATTTATGCTTGTCCATGTAATGGCGTTTAAACGGTTAGACACACCTGTGTTTTTCTGATGCATACTCTCCCTGCTGCCGATGGTATGCATTTTGTGCATGCGTATGCATCACAGTGTGCATGTGCATGCCTTAGCGAAAGTTCACAATGCGTTCTCTCGCTGCGCATAGACAGGCCAGCAGAGTGAGTGACAGGGGAAGCTGTTTGTAGGTGGTAACAGAGGTTGGCCATTAAAACCATGGGAGTGGAGGTGCAAACGCAGGCGTGCCTGAGCATCTCAGCGGCGTTTTAGAGGTGTGCGTAATTATAAGACAGCATCATAGTACACGTCACCTGGCTTGTTTTTACACTGAAGTGCTCGCAGTGCTTGTGGCAGGGTATGGTCAACCTCAAGCGCTGCGATCGCATCCGATGTACCGATGGTTGCATACACTTCCTGGACATGACGTGCACAAGTGGGCGTCTTAAGACAAGCTGGTGGGTGTCTGCATACACTATGTGATCGCTCTCTAAGAAATACTGGGCGTGCTAATGCATTGCCGATGCTTGAAAACCATTGATGGTCAAAGGCCACCCCTAGGTCACTTCAACTTACCCCTCACCACTAACGGCTCTTACTTCTTATATGCCGGCATGCACTGCCACTCTCCCACCTACAGCACTCGGTTCTACTCAGAATCCCAAAGTGATCCGAGTGGGGACTGTGAACTCCAAAGATTGGGTGTGTTCAGTTTTCAGCAAAAACAAACCTCTCATCTCTAGTTTGTGTATATGCGATTAGCGGAGGGGGGTAGGGAGGTTTAGGATTTGTCTTTGAGGGGAAATTGGGTCTCCATATTATAGGGAAAATAGAAATTAAGACCACCTAATTTAATGCCCCTTCCACATAAGGATTATAAATGGGGGGAAAATGGAAAAAGATAAATATGATATGTTACTGATTGAATGCATCAAGTAAGTGGGTGACTTATACTTAATGTAAATCAGAGAGAGAAAGAGAGAGAGAGAGAGAGAAGGAAAACATATTTGACCATGAAAGAAGCTTAGGTTGTAGGCATATTTCCACGCATGCCTGAAGAAATTAACCTACATACCAAAAGGAGGCTTGGTTGGAGGCATTTATTAATCAATAGGGGTGACTTCAGACTTACCAACCTTCCACGCTAATGTCTCAGGTAAGCAATGGTTACATGGTGTTCAGTTGTGAGACCTCCAAACCTGCTCCATCAGTAATGAGCGCTCTATGTGGAGGAAGATGCTGTCTTGCCTTGCATTGGACCTGTCATGTCTTATAATGGTTGGAGTCTGGTCACATAATGGTGGGGGCTGCACTGTATATCTTTCTAAGGACACATCTTCAAAATATTGGACTGTCCAATGAAATTAGGGAAAAATAGGTCTTGAAATGGGAAGCAAGACCCTCTATTTCCCCCTTTACAAGTTATGAGCAAATGAAGAGCGTTGGGAGAGAGAAAGAAGTTGTGAATTATTCAGATGAAAGTATTGCACTGTCTTTAAGCATCAGCTATTTACTGTAAACACATCCTTTTTAAATGACTTTCATAATGATATTTTACCATAATGTTTTTTTAAATCACTTTCTTTTTAAACTACCTTTTTATAGACTGTCACCATGAAGTGTCTGTAACAAATGGTACATTTAAATAACACTGTTTAATTTTTCAGAAGAACTATTTCTATCGAAATTTAAAAGCATCCCCCTATCCACTTTTATAGAAGAATGCTGCATAAACCGCTTCATATATACAAAAATATACACAGACGTAACAATCACTGTGCAAAATGGAAAATAAATATGCATGCGCCTGCCGTCACCTGCCGTTTTATGGAGTCCAGCTGCCTGGCAATATAAATGTCTTATAGGTATACAAAAAACAATTATCAGCTGTGGCGGCTCCAGAGGTGAGTCTGCAGCGCAGTCCAAAATTCAAATAGGGGAGCCACACCAACTGCCACTTAAAATGCTGCCAAACATAGATGGCTGGGACTCAATGGCAGTTGGTGTGGCTCCCCTATTCGAATTTTGGACTGCGCTGCAGCCCCACCCCTGGAGCCGCCACTGGTTATCAGTACTTTTCATTGCTAGTAGAAATCTGTATGTATCTAGCACAACTGAAATTTAAGGTATTGGCCCATAGTTTGATCAAAACATTTTTGGTCAAGGGCCTAATGAACCAATACCTCTTACAGTTTAAAAAGATTAGAAATAATTGTCCTAACCAATTTTACACCCTAGTCACTAATGTGTACACTGACAAATTAATAGTATGTTTCTAATGCACAAAACCCAGTTAATAAATAATAGATTTGATATTTATGCCTGTAATATGGTTATTTTTTTTATTATTACATTATGGCTTTTTTTGTGCTTATACTGAATATATATTACATATCCGGTGAACTGAAGTTCTATACATTTTCTTCTGTGATACTGTCTGTGCTCACCAGGCTCTGTGCCTGATTTATGAACGACTTTTATCACTCACAACGAGTGATAAAACTCGTTGCGTATGATAAATAGTGCTCCAGCCATTCAGCTCCCAACTGTCATTTTTCAAAGAGATGACAGTTCAGAGCTGATTGGCTGGAGCACCATTATCATATGCGACAAGTTTTAACACTCGTTGTGAGTGATTAAACTCATTGATAAATCAGGCCCAATATTACCATGTATTATCGCAAATACATGTTTTCCATAGATGGTTTAGAGCACTCGCCATGTGCCCTATCACCCATACAATGGCACCTGCAGTCCTGCACACATTGGCACAGAAACATTTGAAAGGGGAGTTTCCAAGAGATAAGGGCCCTCATTCAGAGCCGTACGCTCTGAGCAGAGCGCACGCTCTGAATGAGGGCCGGCCTCCATGAAAATGGAGCGTCCTTCTGGACGCTCGTATAGCTGTGGGTCACCACCCACAGGCTATACGAGCGTGCATTTTGATGGCCGCGATGGTCGAGACCATCGCGACCATCGAAATTGCGAGCCGGAGCCTGCGGTTGAGGTTTTCAACCGCAAGCTCCGGAGTGATTTTGGCTCTATCAGAGCCAAAATCACTCCCACTGACATCACTAGTGATGTCAGTGGGCCGGCTTTTGACGGGAGGCGTTCCCGTGGGAACGCCCCCGTCAGGGAGGCACGCCCCCGGCACGCCTACCAAAGGGGGCGTGCTGTCAATCAACATTGACAGCACGCCCCCTTTGATCGGACACAACGAGCGAAGGACTTTCCTTCGCTCGTCGCGTCTGGCGCATTCGCACGACGGAGCTCCCTCCGTCGTGCGCATGCTCAGTCCAGAACATCGACCCACTTGCGAGCGGACAGCCGCTCGCGAGTGGGTCTGAATCAGGCCCAATGCCACCCTGCTCTACAGAAAAATAGAATTTTTCATAAATGGGATGAGGGCACAGTAAAAAGTGTGGAGAAGTATACCAGTGTTGAAGTTGCCTATAGCACGTACAAATGAGTGGTTCAGTTTAGCTGAAAACAACAAACACACTACTGTAGAACTTTGGTGTTTCGAGTCAAACCAAGTCCCAGCTTGGATCACTTTGGGGTTTAGCGCAAAACCGAGTCCCGACTTGGACACCTTTTTTTGAAAGAGAGGACTCCATTCTTTCAAATGATGTTCCCACTTGGTAGTTACTGTCTGGTGATCTCTAGCCAGTGACTAAAAAACTACATAAAGGATTACATATTCTGCAGGTGGAGATGGGAGGAATCTAATGTCCATATCTTCTCTATCTTGTGTCAAATATAAACAGGGCCCCCTAATTTAATGCGGTATGTTTTCTAGTGTAAAAAATAGTAGCCATTGCTAGCCTACCATATTATTACTACACATTGCAATTTCCAACAACACTTTTTGTGGCCATTATGGTTAAATTTCAATTGACGTGTTAGATGAAGTAAAAAAAGACTAATGATTGTTTTTCTGAACATTTCCAAAAAGTTACAGGTATTGATGGTGGAATGTGACTAGCACAAAAGTGGAAAATTGGACTCATCGCAGGAGTGGGAAAACCCTCAGCATTGATGGGGTGTGATATATTTTGTGTACATGATTCCTGGTGTCCAGGTGCTCTAGCGGTACAGCAGGTCCAAAAGTATCTTCTGGGTTCGGCAATGGTATCCTGCAGAGCTTTTGGCAGTGAGTATCGCTTATTTTTAAATTTTCACTATACCCCCTAGTACCTAACCTTAAACCTCAGCTGCCACAGATTAATCTGCTGCCACAGCCTAACCCTAACCCTTGGGTTCTTGCAGAGTATCAACATTGTGAACGTGTTGACATTCTGCAAATACTGACATGTTCAACTGTCAACATTGTGGTGTCAACATTATGACCGTCTAAATATAACTGCATCCCATTAATTGATGTGTACCTTTTGAGTATTGGACCACATGATTGTACTTGAGCAGACACAACCAATATGGGATGTAGTCACCCAGCGAGCGGGATGCTGAAGGTCTGAAAACTGGCGCGGAAATCCTGACAGGTCGAGATCCCGGCACCAGTATCCCCACCACCGGCATCCTGAAGGTAAGTATTAGGGTGTTATTGGAAGGTTAGGGTTAGGTAGCGGGGTTAAGGTTAGGCATTAGGGGGAGGGTTAGGGTTAGGCACCAGGTAGGGAGTGTTAGGATTAGGGTGTGGGGAGGTTAGGTTTAGGCACTATGGATGGAGGTTAGGGTTAGGCACCGGGGAGGGAGGGTTAAGGTAGGGGTTAAAAAAAGCCTTTCTTCCCTATAAGGGTGTCGGGATTCTGGCTGCCAGGATGCCGCTGTCGGTATTCTGACCAGCGGCATGCCGACAGCCGAGATTTCATACCCAACCCACCAATACAATGATTTTATCACAATATATAAATGTCCTGACAGGTCCATCAGACACCCTATATCTGAATGCAGCTGCGGACATGTCAGATGTAATAATCACCGCCTGCAGGACTAGCGGCTAGGAAAGTGTGTGTAGGCTGGTACAGTACATGACTACTTAGCATGAGCTCAATAATTGCATTTGAATGAACTTTCCACTGAGCTTAGTAAGACTTTGAGACTCTTGTAACTTTTAATAACTGGAAAAGGAATCAGGAGATTAACCTGGATATGCCATTCAAAGCATGCCGAAAACTTTTCAAAAGCAGTATTTGTGTGTGTATTCTGAATCGCTTCCATTAGTGTAACCCAAGGTCATACCAGCTTCTATATATCTTTATATTGTGCAAATGACAGCATGCAGAACAAGGAATTTAAAAGGTACTCACAGTACTTATAAATGTCAATGGAACACTTCAATATATAAATGTAGTCATCCCGACATTTCTGTTCATTAGAAAACTAATATTTGTATTTCAATAGCAATCTCTTTGTCGTGGTGCAGTATATTATGTTGACATTCTTTATGTGGACATAAGAATGTAGACAATATAAACATCATTAACAGAAGGGTGTTATACAAATACATCACAGGACAGGGAATTGATTTGCTAATACAGGGTACAAGGAGGTGAAGGGGAGTAACTAAAGTGGTCTAAAGGGTGGTCTAGGGATGTAAGTGGGTGACATCTATAACTAAGTCGATGTGACATTTAACAGATATGGGTCATATTACTATATCCAACATAAACAAGGGTTAAAGATGGCACTGGTCATCAATACTCACAGGGGTATTCAATATGGAAGCGATAACATTGTTTTTGCGTTAATATCGGAGGTATGACGTCATTATCGCAGGTTTTAGTTTTACACCGTATTCAATTTCAAAGACTTATCGCAGTTTTGAAAAGTCTTTGATAAAAAACAGGGATAACTTTTCACCATTGAAGAGGTGTAGAAAAAAAGTGCAGAATTGGGGTTTAGGGGTGCAGGCTTAAAAAAAATAGCCTGCACCCCTGGGAATGACATTTAAAAAAGAACTGTGTCAAAAAAAGTTTTAAAAAAATAGGGACACCCCAAAAAATTCATTTAAAAATTGGGGTGAAAAAAAAATGTGGAAAAAATTGTTTAACAATAGGGAAATAGGTTCAGGGCTATTCTGCAAGTATGCGGCAGGTGTTTTGAAGAATAGAATTATAGCGGCAGGTTCACAAATGCAGAATTTTAAAAAATTTACTTTAGGGACTTAGAAATATGCTAGTACCCATTTTCATGTACCCCAAATTTGATGGGACCACTTAAAAAAACAAAAAAAATAACCTAAGTGCTCTTCTGCAACACTTCTTCAATGTCGGAAAAAACACCTGCTGCAGCTATTTAAATCCCCGACTTTCATTTGCAGGCTAAAACGGGGGTACCCATAGTGATCCCCCATGTTTTTACAACTTTAGGGGGGTCTTACAATTTTTTTAAGGAAAAATTTGTAACTTTACTCAAATCCAACTTCGGAATTTAACGTTTTCGTTAATTTTATAATGAATACGGGGATAAGCGGGAGCGCGCCCGATACTTTAACGCAGGTAAAAACTCCGATATGAGACGTTAACTTCGACAGTGAAGTTAACTTTTCATATTGAATACCCCTCTTACAGACTTATCAGGTACTTTCCATAGCTGACATGGCTTCGGCTGATCCCACAGATAAATAGATTTTTCTTTGCTCCAGTCTCGGTGTAGTTAACCCCTTAACATTCTTTGGGCCTCATTTATCAATGAGTTGTATTATTCACAACGAGTGATAAAACTTGTTGCTTATGATAATGTTGCTCCAGCCAATCAGCTTTCAACTGTCATCTGTTTGGAAAATGACAGTTGGGAGCTGATTGGCTGGAGCACCATTTATCCTACACAGTCATTGTGAATGATAAAACTCATTGATAAATGAGGCCCTTTGTCACTGCAGAGAACTAGTTGAAACAGATTATTTTTCACAGAAATACATAATTATTGAGACAATATGGTAACATTTTAATTTCACCGCTGATACCTTGTGGTCTAAGGTGTAAAGTAAAGGGTCCTTACCTGCCTGGGGGCACAGAGGGGTACCCAATGCACCAGCCCTTCAGTGCCGCTGATTAGCTTGACAAGCACTGGATCCTCTATTGCCTCTTGGTGCTGGCTTGCCTCCATTGGCTATTTGACTCTCGCCAGACTTCACCTGAACAGTAAAGGTGCCCATATAAGAGCCCCCATGCCGCCAGGGCTCAGGCATCCTGGAGTCTTCTGACTTGACCCCGCATCTTCTATCTTCTTTCTGCCATCTCTTCTGTCTTCTGCCACTGCCTCTTCTACACCGCTTCAGGACCTCTTCTATGCTCCCCCACCACTGTCGTATGGGCTTTGTGCTGGCTAATAGAAACCAGAGCGAATGGGCGGGGCTATGAGGCGATGAGCCGCGATTGGGTTGCCATGGTCACTCTTGATTGGCTGACGGTCTGCAAGCAGCGGATCGGCTCATGGCCGGCACAAAATTTGAAAAGTTGCTCTTCTGTGGGCACTGGGATCCAATGCCTAGTCCCACAGAGTTAAGATGTGGTGAGCTGCCATTGGCTTGCCATGGTCACTCCTGATTGGCAGACGGTCTGCAAGCAGCGAATCGGCCCACGACTGGCACCGAATTTCAAAAGCAGCTGTTCTATCGGCACTAGGATCCGATGCCCGGTCCTAGCACTTACCACAGATGTGAGCGGGACACATCTTTACACCCATCTGGACTCCAGAGTAATCCTGGACAGTTGGCGGCATGGTACTTACCCCTGGAGCTAGGGTCTGTGGCTGTATTTGCAGGCAGCTGCTGAAGCCAGATTTACTACCTTATGCTAATGCAAGAATCCGTTGGGTTAATGTGGGGTTTGTATGTCTGCAATAGGAAAGCCGTGCAGCTCATTGATTTCATGCCAGCCACTATAAGCATCATCATTGGTATTGGCACTTGCACCAGCCACGTGCTAGATGCAAGAGATCCATCAGATACAGGGCCTGATTCAGCAAGGAATGCACGGATGCAGGCGAACGCACCCGGCAGCTGCGAGCATATGCTAATGAATGCATATGCATGGCAACCACACTGCAAAGATGCAGACACCCAGCACTACATAATGCCACCCCCTTTACCGTCTGCTAAAATCCGTACTGATGCGCAAGGATGAGAAAACATCGATAACATCGGAGCCGCACGCAGACTAAAGGTGGACCTGACCCTACAGCAAGAGTTGAGAGACTTCCTGCACGCAGAGGGATGCAAGACTGTGTCCATCATCTCAGTGGCTAATTTATGCACGCCACAGTAATGTGGTGCGAACACACTGGCACGCCTGCATTTGGCCAACCACTCCCCGTATCCACCCACAAACGGTACTACCTGTCATTCACTTTTCCCTGGGCCTGCGTATTCACTGCGCTCGCTTTTGCAAATGCAGTGAGCGGTTCGGCCACACGCACTGCGAACCAGATGCCTGCGCAGACCGTGAACATCGGCCAATTGCATGCGTCTGCATCCGTGCGTTCCTTGCTGAATCAGGCCCACAGTCTTCCCATTCCCCATAGGCATGGCTCAGAATCGCACTTCTGATACAGGCCCACGACAAGGGGCGTAGGGAGGGTGGTGCTGAAGGTGTCTGGATGCGCCGCGCCTACACTTGACAGGCAGCAGAACCACCAGCTAAGCCCTGCTGGCTGACAGTGCCATTAGGTGGCAGGGCCAGATTAAGGGGGGCACCCCTCTCTCAGGGAGTCCTCCAGCTGGAGCTGAGGTCTCTGAACGATTTTGCTCATTTCCAGCCTCCGCTGCCTTGCGCTACTGCCAGCGGTGGAGGCTCTAGACTAGCAGAATCGGTCCTCTCCCTGGCCAGTGCAGTGACTGGCACCTGACCTGTCACTTTCCTTTTACTTCCTCCTCCGGTGGTCGGGCAGGGACGAAAAGAATCAGAGCTGCATCTGCACTACTAACACTTGGGGATGAGACGTCATGACGTCTCCTGCCCCAAGAATACAACAAGGAGCGAGATTCTGGTGCTGTCGGACAGCTAGGAGCCTGGGACTCTGGGAGGACTGAGATGAACGCAGACCATGCCAGTCAGCAGAGGTAAGATAGAAAAGGTGAATCATTAAATATATGTTTTATAATGGCTGGGGGTGAGGGGGGATCATTAAATATGTAAGGGCTGGGGGTGAGAGGGGATCATATAATGGCTGGGGGTGAGGGGGATCAATACATATAGAAGGGCTAGAGGTGAGGGGAGTTCATTAAATATGTAAGGGCTGGGGGTGAGAGGGGATCATTATATAATGGCTGGGGGTGAGTGGGATCAATAAATATGTAAGGGCTGGGGGTGAGTGGGATCAATAAATATGTAAGGGCTGGGGGTGAGTGGGATCAATAAATATGTAAGGGCTGGGGGTGAGGGGATGGATCATTTAATATAAGGGATTGCAGTGAGAAGATCATTAAATATATAAGGGGTGAGGGGGATCCTTAAATATATTATATAAGGGTGTTAGTGATGAGTTGTTGGGTAGTGGAAAGAGACCAAATCATACAATATATATAAGGAGTTAAAGTGGGGGGGGACATTTACTACACAATAGAATGGTTTATGTGTGTGGGTAGATAGATAGATAGATAGATAGATAGATAGATAGATAGATAGATAGATAGATAGATAGATAGATAGATAGATAGATAGATAGATATACAGACAAAAACCAGAAGGCGCTAGAGCTTCCGTCAAAGTTCTTGAATGACACTCTTGATCTTAGTCCTTGTATCGTATGGAATATTTAATATTTTATCCCAAAGTTGGTAATGGAATATTTAGATACAGTCTTTCTTTAACCATATGTGTATTTTCGTATGTATAAAATAGCCCGTCATTCGATTACACCTTTGAGGGAATGTTGACAGTGTGCCCACTATCACCTTTGGGTGTTAGCTCAAATAGAGGGGTCCACTCGGAGGTATTGAGATATGGCGGCTTTCAATAACCATACGCATTTCATCCTATGCAGTGGACTTCATCAGGGGTAATCAAGAAAATGATTACAATCTGAAATCAGACACTAATTGACAACTCATCTTACTGAGGATAATAAAATGCAATCCAGGGTTGGCCACAATTTTGAAAGTGGGCAATCACTCCTTATTAGGTGCAATTTTGACATAGCTCTATATAAAAAAAAAAATCTTTGGTTGTCCAGAAAAGTGCAAGAGCAACAACCCAGCAAATAGCTCCTTTCTTTAGATCGCAACAGGAAATCAATGTATAATGTTATATCCCTACACAAACATACATCTTCCGGACCATGTGATCTCCTACATGCATGAATAGTGGATACCAACTGAAGATTGTCTGCCCAGGGAGGACCAATTTCTTAGCAGTTTCCAATTGCAGAGACACTGCCATATAGGTAAGATGTATTTTGATGGAGTACGCACAAAACTGGATTTTGTTAGTGAAATAATTTTAGTGGGTTGGAATATATCTAGCTCTCCATGCCCCAGTTTGATACTGCCCCTAATGTTTATTTTTACTTCCCTTTACTTTAACCTCATATGGACCCGCCTCCTCCCTGGAACACTGGCGACCGCACCATAGCACGCACGTGCACCGGGCGCCCTGTCTACACGCTACACCTCTGCCCACGACACTCCAATGACACTCCCACAAGACAGGAAGGTTCCATGCAATTACATAGTTGCCACATAGATTCTGCCCCGAAGCACCCAATTTCATGGAAGGACAGAGACATGTCTGACTCAGAATCAGATCAAACAAATGAGTAGTAAAATAGGGGGAAAAAATGCTGCCACAATCAGCCAATTTATGACACAATGAACAGAGCTGGCTCCAGGTGGAGCAGTGCCAGTAATGGTTGGCGTCCCTTCTTCCCTGTGCACGCGGCTTTGCCGCATGCGCCCGAAAACTATATGTGGTCTAATTTCCATAGATGATGCCATTTGTTAGGGGCGTATCCGTTTGCACGCCTCCCATTTTACATCCTGCTGAGGGGAGCCTACCACTCTGTCAGCAGCTGGGCTGCCCCCAGCCATCTCCCTGCACTGAATGGATGCCGCTTGCATGTGCTCTGCACCCATTCAGCTTCCCCAGCGCTGCTGTTCCTGCTTAGCGTGTCCCCAAACTACCAACCACCCACGGGACACTTCGGCCCGCTGGTGGAACAGGGCACAGTGCCCGAAAAACAGGAATGTCCCGCTGAAATGGGACGGTTGGGAGGACTGCACCCTCTATGGGGTAGCGCCCCTGTTCGACCACACAGGTTGAACGCCCCAAGTGCCGGCCCTAACAATAAAAAAGCAAAGCAGGGGGTCTATAAAGCATGCACAAAACACCAAATTGCAGGATAAGACCTCTCCGGAGCTATTGCACAAATAGTGACTGATTTGTAAATGCTATGAGAATGCAGAATGCAGATAATACCCTACTCATAGAACGACAGTGCATCCCACTCACCGGTGAGCTTGCTGAAACTGAAGTCTGAGGAGCACAATAACGGGAATGGAAGGTGGTGCAGAAATCTCTGGCAATTGCCTATTTATAAGCAGTGGCTCAAAGTCGTTTTACTGTAGCAGGTAAGAGCCAGCTGACCGCACTGAGGATTAGGGTTTACAGTGAATTGTATTCCTAGACACTGGAAAGAGTTTAAGCAACTATGTGAGTGTCTGTACAGTCTACCGTACCCAAAGCGATCACAGTTAAATAAAGATTCTCCCAAAGGTGACTATTAAGCGGAAAAAAAAAACCAATATTGTAAGGATTTGCTAAGAATCTGCAGTTACTTAACACAAAAAGACAATTTCTCCAGGAAAATCCATCAAGTCAGGTTGAGCTCTTCTCCGTGGAACATTTGAATGAAGGGCTTATCAAATCTGTGCCAGGAATGTATTGAGCAAGCTCGAGGTGGATTTCTGCCAAGATCTGTTTTGCATGGGTTTAAAATGACTGGTGTCTCAGTGTAAATACCTGCACTGACTTAATAAGCAAACAGAGAGCTATGCTAAATGTGCGTAGTGTAAGGCTCTGTTGGATGTAGTAATTATTGCTTAGATTTTAGAAATATTTCATCTGTGAAATACTAAGATTGAATATCGCTGTTCATCCCGTCTTTCTGTGGAAAAAAGGAACAATGTGCGATACAAAGCTCATTTTATCCTGTGTTCTGTGAAGAGATTCAGTAGAATTGTTTTAGAAATTGCTTTCAATAGGGATTTGGTTTAAAAGATATGTAGAGGCTTCTGCTATAGACTTCAGCTGCCCTGAATCGGAAATCACCATAAGTCTCATGTACAGTAAATTTCGTTGTGTTGTATAATTCATGAGTGGAGCTCTACAATTGTGGAATTGTCTTATTGTATAACTTGTGGGTCACACACAGAGCTGCTTCCTGTTCCAGATCAGTCCTATTTGCATATGTTTTTGGCTTAGAGGCAGGGGCATTGTAGCTTTAACGCCTTTCCTGACACCTCCCCTTCCCACATGGAGATCTCTGCCTAATGCTAATACTGTACCTAACCATAAGCATGGTTTATGCGCACCAAACCCGGGTTGACTACAACAGTTAAATGGGAACACTCTCCTCTCTCCTTGTATTCCGGCCTTGATGTTGGCATCCCTGCAGTGCAGAGGTGAGTAATGAGCCACCACCAGTAAGTGGCTTATTAGGCTAGGCTGCCAAAACCTACAGGAAGGGGAGAGGAGTAACAAGGAGGAGCTACAAGAACAAATCTAACATGGAGAGGTCATTGCCAAGTTGAGGAACATAAGGCACCTGAGATGCTAAATGTGGGGACAATGGAGAGCAAAAAATGGAAAGTCCTGAGAATGCATACCTAATACATAAAAACCTGTGGAGAGCAGCAGAATCTAGACAAGCTTCAAAAAATTAAACTTCCCAAGTAAACAAGGCCCAGTTAGCACAATATAGGCAGCAGAGTGGGTTAAAAAAATAATGGCAGGGAACACTAAAAAGAGCCCAGATATCAACATGGAGGAGAAAGATAATGGACATTAACTTTAAAGACAAGAGGTATTAACTTGATATATAACATGTGAATATAATAAGCATTACATATTCAGCAAACTCAAACTGTAAATGTCCAAGGTAGTTACTGTATGTTCTTGTGATTGCAGAAGAGGTGGCAGAAGTGGCTCCCTCAAGCCCTTCTTATACCGGGTGACAGTGCTCCACTTCTCAGGGAATGGGACTACAAGGGGCTCAAAGAGACAGTGGGTGGAGAGCCTATTGGACAGGGGGATTTTCTCCAATGCAAGGGTTTCACAGAACATCTGGGGTGGCAAAAACAACCTGCAGGCAATTGTGTTGGATCTGGAGTCTCAGAGGAAAAGCCCATGTATATTTAATATTTTTGTTGTGGAGAACATCCATCAGGGGGTATAGACGGAGCCTTTGATGAAAAGCGTTCCATGAACGCTACACAATACACAGTAGTAGTGCCCCTTATACATTACGCCACATAGTAGTAACAGTAGTAATGCCCCTTACACATTATGATCACACGGTAGTAGTGCCCCTTACACAATGTGCCACACAGTACAAATCCCACCATTACTGGCAGAGTACAAATTCCCCCTTACACATTATGCCACACAGTACAAAGCCCCCCCTTACACATTATGCTGCAAAGTAAAAAGTCCCCCTTAAACATTATGTCAAACAGTACAAAGCCCCCCTTACACATTATGCCACACAGTACAACTCACTACCTTACACATTATGCCACACAGGACAACTCCCCCCTTACACATTATGCCACACAGTACAACGCCCCCCCTTACACATTATGCCACACAGTACAACTCCCCCCCTTACACATTATGCCACACAGTACAAAAGTGCAAAGCCCACACCCCCTTACACATTATGTCACCTCCCCAACATTCCAAGATACAAGAACTCATCTCATATATAAGTGTAAACCAGATCAGATAAGTCTGCAATCCAGATTTACATATTAGTAAAATGAGACCGTGCTTGTGGTTTATTTTTAAACAGAACTTTAATAGAATATATTTAAACTGCAGTTTATTTACAATGCATTGTTAATACAATATTTAACTGCCAGCTATTCTCCTAAACCTTTACCTATTTAGTACTCCAGAGCTTACATTTGTATTCAGCAGCTGACAACATGCATGATTATTTAAATTAAGGATATTAATGTGTGCTGGAAAAACTTTGCAGAGATTATTTTAGATTTTTTTTTTTTTTTTTTTATAGGGACGTTTTAATTATATATTTTTTTTTAAGATGTTATTTTCAAGTAGTCAGGTGAATCTAATGTATTCTTACTTTAGGCTTATTTTGTTCTTTTTGAGCAGAGTTAGGCTGCCAGTGGCTTTTTAGCTGTTGAAGCACAATTCGCAGCATGGGTGTTATAATTCTACAGCAGCAGGAGAGGTGCACATTGCTCATCCCCAACCCACCCAAAAAAAAAACCGCACACACACACACAAAAAAAAGATGGATTTAAACAGTGACTATTATAGCATTGTACTCTCTGATCCAGCATTTGGAAAGTAGATATTAAGAAAGAGTTTATAAGAGTTCATTACCGGAGGGCAATGTCACATAGACCTTCTTGAATGGGAATCTGCTGGCTTGCATGCGAGGTTTTTACAGCTAAGTGCTCTAGTGTGACAGCAATTCTGTGTTCCTCCGCCGAATGTCAATTGTCTCTGCCCAAGTGACCGGCATCGTCATATTGGAGACGTTTTATAACTGCGCATAATGTGTTATCGAAAAAACACTTAGTTGCTGCTTTTGCATCACTGAAAATTCAATTTCAGAATAAGATTGTGGTATATTTTGTTATTTTGTTCTCTTGCTCAAGCTTTGTTGAATATGGAGGAAACTTTGAAGTGTAAGAGATAAATGGCCTGATTCAGGGGGTGGATCGTAATACAGCTGCGACCGCGTCTTTTTCCGCAGCGCAACTGCACCTTGATGCGAATGCCAAAGCGATGGGATTTGCATAAAAGGTGCCCACCGGCTGCGTCGCTACTCTGCTGCTTTGAGTATTAAGAGGCACCATCGGCCACACCATTAAACATTGCACCAGCCGTATGGTGGCGCAGAATGTCCGTCTGAACATGGCAGACAAAATCAGTGCAACTGTGGCTATAACCGTAGTCGCTGACCGTGACATGTCTACGTCTGGCTAGTCTACACCCTGTTACTACCCAAGAATGCCCACTAAAATTGCCTCTCTCTGTCTCAATATTTGTTCTGTGGCTTTTGGCGGTGACTATCGGGACGCAAGCGCAGTTCGACTTGGACACATGAGCAGAATGAAATCATTTACACATCTGCGACTGTAAGGATGCACTGACCTTATTTAAGTCATAAAATTGTTAAAACCTTTGAAACTCCTACATCTGGACCGTCTCTCTTAACCCCTCCCCCCCACTGGCTGGAGCGCACTGCTGCACTGAGTAGTCCTGTGCATTTTATATGGCCCAGACAATTGGGGAAGGGTCTGATGATGAGTGGGGGGCAGGGATGCAGGGCCCCCTAATGGCTTAAACCGGCCCTGCATGCCTGTATTTCTCCTACTCTCTCACTATGCTGTCATAGGGCAATGCACGCACTTGTTGCGCCTGGCCTACAACTGACGCAATTTATAATTTTTTTAGCTGAATGCATTTTAAAATGCGGCTGATTACATATATGCACTTATGGGCTTTTATGTTTATTTTCCCCCTTTGTAGGTTAAGCATTCACCTCTTGATGAACCCCAATAAGTGCTTTAGGGGCCATGTTTATCTTTTATCAATAGTTGATCCTGATACATATGATTTGTTACCACCACTTATCGCGGCAATAAGAAATTAAGGATTGCCTTGATTTATCAACAATCACATGCTGGACAGGGGGCTCCGGTAGAGGTTCATCCCATGATGTGCAAGAACTAAATTGATCGCTTATGCAATCGCTTTACTTCTGAGTTCTCAGCCCCAGCTGCGCTACTGCACATGCCTGGTCATCAGGCCACGCATGTGTGAGCAGAGAGTACCAGGTCTCTAGAAAACTTTTGCTGAATTTTGCCCACAGTCTACAATGGCTTAGTCCATCTAAAGATGGTGTGCCTGATTCAGAGCTGAACGCTCTGAATCAGGGCCCTCCTCCATGAAAATGGAACGGCCACCTGGCCGCTCGTATAGCTGTGGGTGACCTCCCACAGCATATGCGAGCGGCCAAAAAGATGGTCGCGATGGTCTTGACCATCGCGACCATCGAACTTGCGACGGAGACCCTGCGGTAGGGTCTCCCTGCCACAAGCCCTGGAGTGATTTTGGCTCTATCAGAGCCAAAATCACTCCCACTGACATCACTAGTGATGTCAGTGGGGCCGGCTTCAGACGGTAGGCATTTCCATGGGAACGCCTCCGTCTGGCAGGCACGCCCCCGGCACGCCCACCAAAGGGGGCGTGCTGTCAATCAACATCGACAGCACGCTCCCTTTGGTGCGAGACCCGGAGCGATGGAAAGCCCGTCGCTCCCCGGGTCTCGCGCATGCGCGTGACGGAGCTCCCTCCGTCTTGCGCATGCACAGTGGGGAACATCGACCCGCTTGCGAGTGTACTACCGCTCGCGAGCGAGTCTGAATGACCCCCGGTGTTAGCTACCTGGGCCAAGCTTGGGAAAGATTGAAAAAGTCGACGGTGGTGGACAAAACACGTTGCTGTCCTATTCACCTAAAGGATCTACTATACATGAAATTTGTCTATATTTATTTATGCACACCAACCCTTTGCAGCCTGCAGCCCATGGACCCCACACGGAGGATGGTGAGAAGAGAGCTCAGTGTACAGAACAACAACTCTCCCAGTGAAACGGAAAGCCAGGCTGCAGAACTCTAATCTGATGAGTGCCAAAAAAAACACCCACACCGACCAGGCTATGACATCCACTGGTGGGTGTTTCACAGCATTATCCAGAGATCAAGACCAATACTAATAGACTCTTAGGGGTAAATTTACTAAAGTGAGAGTTTTTAAAAGTGAGTTTTAAAAGTGATGTTGCCCATAGCAACCAATCAGATTCTACTTAACATTTGACCAGCACCTAGAAGATAATAGCTAGAATCTGATTGGTTGCTATGGGCAACATTACTTTTAAAACTCACTTCTAAAAACTCTCACTTTAGTAAATTTACCCATTAGAGGCTGCTGTTTTCAACATATAGAAATTTACAGATATGTGGGGGTAAATGTAATAGGCTGCGGCTTTCTGGCGAGTCCCGTGCAAGACTGCCAGATGGTTTAAAGCAGCAGTCTTTTAGTAGGCAATACCAGGATGATTTTGCCTATTGAAAGACTGCTACTTTAAACCATCTGGCAATATTGCACGGGACTCGCCGATCTCTGAAAGCCGCAGCCTATTACATTTACCCCGTGGTCTTGCCCCAAATGGGTCTGTAAAGACGGACTGCATCCATTATATATAGATATATTTTGGGTTCTGTTACACAAAGACTCTCTTTTATCCAATCCTATATATTGTATTGCCTGTGGTTTATGGAACTCGTATAAGTCACATTGTATCTACTATATGTTATTGGAATGTTTTTTAAACAATGTTTGTATGCTGCATTTAGATATTATTTTATTGATACATTTAAATCCAGTTTATTTGTACTGATGATACTGAAGAAGTTGTGTATGATATCTTATATAGATTTAGAATGTGAATTGCAAGGTTGATACCTAATTTTCATTCAAGGGATTTTATGCTTCTCTATTGAATAAACTTAGATATACACAGTCGAGTCACATTATTAAGACCACCAACTAATAGCCAGAGTAACCATTGTTTGCAGCACGGACAGCAGCTAGCCGGGCTGGGAGTGACTCAATAAGGTGCTGGTAGGTTGGCACAGGTATCTGGAGCCATGCTGACTGCAGTGTAACCCACAGTTGCTGAAGGGTGCGTGGTGATCCATAGAGCGAACACAACGATCTATTGGGTTGAAGTCTGGGGAATTAGGGGGCCAGGGAAGTACTTGGAAGTCTTGGTCGTGCTCGTCCAACCACTGTCAGACATTTCTAGCTGTGTGACATGTCACATTTTGCATTGTCTTGCTGGAAGATCCCATCCACCTCAGGGAAGACAATCAGCATGTATGGGTGTACGTGCTCTGCAAGGATGGATTCATAACCAAATCGGTTGAGGGTGCCTTCCACATGGATGAGTGGGCCCAGAGAATGCCATGAAAACATTACCCAGACCATAGCACTGCCTCCACCGGCTTGTGCTCTTCCAACAATGGTTGCAGGGTGTTTGTTCTCCGATGTTTCTCACCTGACACGCCAACGTCCATCCTTTAGATGAAGCAGAAAACATGTCTCATAAGAGAAGCCAGTCAGCAGAGGTCCAAATCCGATACAGGCGTGAAAATTGAAGCCTTTTCCGCTTATGCACCTTCCTTAGCATAGGTGCAATGACCATACATTTGCTGAACTATCATTTTAGACACATGTCTGGTCGCCCCCAGGTTCATTTTGATGGTGAGATGCTCAAAATGTCGCATGTAGCATGTCGGTTGGCCCTCATACACCTTAGTAGCCGATGTCCACCTCTCACGTCAGTGGCACGTGGTGCTCCGCAGTTTCCACGTCGGTTATTCACAATGGTGCCATTTGTACAGTCACGATACACCTTCACCACAGCAGCACGTGATCAGTTCACAAACTGCGCTGTTTCAGAAATACTGCCATCCTCTGCCCGAAAGCCAATAATCATCCCTTTTTGCAACTCGGATAAATCATCCCCATGACAGCAACGAGTGATATATATATCACACACCTTATATACCCACCAAGCCAGCGCATGGCACATGACGTATTTCATGGGCTACACGCTGCTGACATCAAATGTAGAAGGTGGTCATAATAATGTGACTCGACTGTATATTATTAAATTACTGGTTTAGGAATATATCCTTATAGGTAACATCAGTGTAGCTTATCCTTCTGCAAGCTCAGGAATGTTTCAAATTCTACAGCTTGGTCAATTTGACATTTTAAAGAACTCCGTAAAAATGGGCTGCGTTTGCAGCAGATAAAATATGCAGATATCCAGAAAATTTGAATTTGTTAAATACGCTCCTAAATCTTTAGCAAACTGACCAATAAATGTATGGTAAAATAATTCTTGTCTCCATCTCAGAGATCATTGTAACAGGGTTTATTATGCTGGCACAATGTGTGGCCTTGTCCTGTAGATACTCTCAGATGAAAGTGAACTTGTATTCCTCCCTGCTGAGAACAATACAAACATTAAATAAAAGAAGACAATTCATTTGTCCCTAAAGAAACAGCCAAAACAACAATTCTTAAATTATGGCTTCTACTATGCATTGTCCTCTTCCAGAACGAAAAAAAAAAATTGAATTGAGGGATTTTGTGAGAACTTGTCAGATTTCTAAACTCTCCAAATCCTTTCTGTGTTTGATGTACCTCGGGGCACTCTGAGTGCACTATTTTTCCATCCTACACAAATCAATATCAGCTAGTATACACTTGGGCTTTTAGTCTAAAATAGAATTCATTCAATACTGCGTTTTATGCCCCATAGACGTGATAGGAAGAAAATGATCTGACTAATCCTTTAGTGAAATAAAAGAAGTAAAAAAGTATCAGTCTTCACAACAGGTGCCTTACAGTTGAATACCTTCAAAAGGCATCAGTAATATAAAAGGCTTCAACTATTTCATTACTAAGATCATTTCTTTACGTCGTTGACATTATCAAAGGTGTTTGATTTTTGAATGGCCACTGAAGATAGCCTAATTAAAGGAAATAAATGGATTTATCACAGGCTCGCCCTATATCATATAAAACATGTAGAGATTGTTTCAAGATACTTCTTTATTCAATATGTCAGTAAGTGCCCCCCGGGGGTTCTTCAGTCTTGCTTGGTTTTGTTCCCAGTGGGACTAATTACAGATGGAGTGGTCTTTGTTGTGACATCTTGTTTATATCACTAAACGTGGCTCACTGATAGATCGAAATAATTCCATTCAGATTTCAGACTGGATAAGAATTATAGTAATTTGGTACATGTTGTCACAGTTTTCGAGGTGTACATTTGTGAAATCTAAATACTATCACTTAATAATACTATATTTTCACATATAAGAAGAAAAAATAGTAAACAGCATAAGAGCTGATGAAGAGATGAACAAAAGATAGTTTTGCGAAGGTATTTAGTGTGTTTTCACAATGCGCGTGCTCCGTGTCCAATGAATGAGCAGTAACGACCAATCGCGGCTTGCCCTCAATGCTGCATTAGCCAATGATAAGAGTGGTGTTACAGGGGCATCCGTCCCTGCGGTGACGCCCGGTGCGGGGAGGGCTGTAGTGCGCACTCAGCTTGGGTATGGCCTCACAGGCAGGGGGCATGGCCTCACTGGTATGGGGCGTGGCCTCACGCCCCGAACCTCTGTATCACTTACTCCAGGGGTCCCGGAGGTGCGGACTGCCCCCGGGGACCACTCTGTGTGCAGTGCCGGCTCCCTCACTGTGTCAGGAGCCGAGTGCTGCACGTAATGCTACCTGGGGCACTGAGGGGGGGGAGTGGGTACTATTTACCCATGCCTGGGCTTCCTGAGGGGCCCGGCAACGCCCCCCTCCTTTTCTCCCTCCCTCACAGCAGCCCAGCACACAGCATGTGCTGAGCTGCAGTGGGAGAGTGCTAGTGGTTGCTGAGCAGCAGCCACAGCAGTCTCCTATGCCTGTGGGGGGGAGCGATCACACTGATCGCGCCTCCCCTTGGCTTTGCACCGGGCTGAGGGGCTCACAGCGCCCCCCTCCCCAGCACGCAGTGCCGCTTCGTGCCGCTGCAGAAGTGGGTTTTTTTGCTCAAGGGGGCGTGACCATGCCTCCCGTGATTAGGCCACGCCCCCTCTTCACCTGGGCCCGGCAGGGCTCTCTACGCCCCTGAATGCTAAAGTACAGCACCCGGCTCCAGTCACTGAGGAGGAGTCAGCACTTTGGTTTTACCCCTCAGTGGCTGGCACCCGGTTGCGGCCCGCAACCCCCTTATCACGTCACTGGGTGTTACAGACAAAGAGTGTCAGGATAATGGGAAGAAGTCCCAGGTAGCAATGCTCCTTCCTCCCTGTCTACCCCATCTGTGTCACACCCTTTAGAATGTAAGCTCTCACGAGCAGGGCCCTCTGCCTTCTTGTGCTACTCCTTATACTGTCATCTACTCCTCACTCAGGCGCCTAACACCTGGCGGCTTACGCCCTGTTGCTTATTTGAGTGTTATGATCACTAATGCAGCATTGTATATAAATCTTGTCTTTGTCCTACATAGTAGTGTACTGTAAGTCACCTGTTGCTTGTTCACTTATTTGCCTATGTACTTTGTAAAGCACTGCGGAACACTTATGGCACCAAATAAATAAATGATGATAATAATAATAATAATAATAATAATAATAATAATAATAATAATAATACTATAACTTGTACAAATGGGGCTTTTGACTCCCCCCCACCATCAAATTTGGGTTTGTCTCCTGCAAATTTGTACCTAATGTAACCCATAAGCTAACTCCATCTAAAAATGGCGTTACTGTAACTACGGGAACCAAGCTCTGAAAAGCTACAGTATGTACATTCCACAACATAGAGTCTATGGTAGATGGTTATGCAAAGGAAAATGGAGGTTCCGCAGCGGATATCTCCAAAATTTGATACGGCCCCCACTTCTTACATCCTGGAGATACCATGGAATGCACTGGGACAGAAAGAGGTTGTCTTTTAATCGAGGCACACTAGTTTACTTAAAACGTAACTTTTATTGATTAATTCATGTTAAATAAACATATGTAACAATAATAAGCAGCAAAATATTTAAAAGAAACAAAATGTTTCTAGACCATAGACAAACATATACAGTGTTGACATGACAAACAAAGAGTGTAGATTAAAACGAGTTATCCCGCTGTGTATTTTACACAAATAATTACAATTGTGCTATATATAATGGGTTGAGAGACATGTGGATTCAATCCTGTATATCTTTCTATAAATTGTTACATTGAATTCTTCTACAATCTCCCAATAGTATCAACATAATAGTAACATTAGTTGCTGAATAAATTATATGATACAGGCTGTCTCTACTTGCTCTACAAATGACAGACTCGAGCAGTAAGTATGGTATTATGCCTGTCACTATATATTCTATGCTAGATCACTCCACTAGATCTAAAGGAGTGCTATCATCGCTCATAATTCAAAGATATAAAAATGTATAAATTATAGGGCACAGAGATATAAATTATACTATCGTTTTATACCACTCAGATCACCCTCTATCTACTGTAGGAGGGTCCGATATCGGGTAGCAGTTGGGAAGCTGACGGACGGAATCCCGACCGCTGGCTTCCCGACTGTCTAATCCTGGCAAGGGTTAAATTACAGGAGTCGAGATCCAGACGCCTGTCATTTTACCTACACCGGGAGACCAACGCCCGGCTTCCCGATCGAAGGTAAGCTGGGCGCCGGGCACGAACAGGTTAGATTAGGTTAGGGGCTC
This sequence comes from Taudactylus pleione, assembly GCA_031769625.1. NCBI lineage: Eukaryota > Metazoa > Chordata > Amphibia > Anura > Myobatrachidae > Taudactylus > Taudactylus pleione. Next base: position 6,251,984 of record JAUIMM010000651.1, read on the forward strand.
CCGGGGGGGGACTTAGGGTTAGGCACCCCCCCGGAAGGTTAGGGTTAGGCTAGGGGAAGGGGAGATAGGGTTAGGCACCCCCGGGGGAGGTTAGGGTTAGGCACCCCCCAGGAGACCTAGGTTTAGGCAGCGGGGAAGCGGAGGTTAGGTTTAGGCACTTAGTGGGTGGTTAGGGTTAGGCACTTGGAGGGGAGGTTAGGGTTAGGCACACCTAATGGAGGGTTAGGGTTAGGGGGAGGTTTAGGTTAGTTTATACTTACCTGTAGCGCAGTCGGGATCTTCACCTCTGCCGGGCTTCCGCTGTCGGGATTTGAGCCATGCGGCCGGCGGTAAATCATACTGATATCCTGTTATCAATAGGCTATAAAGAAGTGTATTGCAACAGGCTGACTTCTCTCATAAGACACCTGTTGGTATATGTATTAATCTAATGATCTTCAAGGAGTGCTCGGTTTGTTAATTAGCAGTCTTATTCCCATATCAGCATATTACAGCTCTATTAAATATTGCACATGCACATAACCCACTGGTTATGACACTGTTTTTCTATCTATACCAGCTATGCTCTTCCACTGGACAGATATCCATTCATTAATAGCAAGTCTTATTCTCTCAGGACCGCTATATAAATAGTAGGCTGTTAGTTTACCATGTGGGAATATTCAAAGTTTACTCCATTAAAAATGCTGATCTACAAATAGCATATCGCGGCTCTGCTTTCAGCCGCACATATAACCATTCGTGTATAACGGTGCTTTAAATATCTAAAAGCTGAATGTCCTCTCTCACAGACTTGCCAGAAGCACCCCCCTCCCTCCACAACACCATCAAATTTGGATTAACTCCATCTAAAAATGGCATTACTGTAACTACAGGGACCAAGCTCTGAAAAACTACAATATGTACAGTACATTCCACAACATAGATTCTATGGCAGACGGTTATGCAAAGGAAAATGGACGGTCCGTAGCGGATATCTCCAAAATTTGATACGGTCCCCCCTTCTTACATCCTGGATACCTAATTTTCGCAATGTATTCCATAAAATGACTGTTTTGGGGGGATTTCCTGCTAAATTAGTTTGATAAATTGCGGCATATTATATATGATATTATCACTAGCGACCCACCCTAGCTTCGCACGGGAGCAATTTTAAATTTACTGTGATAGTCTTTTTTAACCGATGACTTATAAGATTGCCAACATGAAAAGATTTCGTTGTGACGTGACACGTAAATGGGCCACGAAAAGTTGTCCATGAGCAAAACAGTCTCCACTCAGGTTAACTCCATTGACGTTAGGTGTCTGTCCCTGGGCTTTATTTACTGTCATGCCAGAGCTGACTCATACCGGGAATTGGACTTGTTTGTAATTACAGAATTGTTTTTCACATAAATGAAATAGGATTGGTAATAAAGGGAAAAACTGACATTTTGTATCAGTAAACAGGGCTTACACAATTTTTTCTGGAGAAACCAGATAAGTATCAATCTCTACATGGTATAAAATAAAGGCCCTCATTCAGAGCCGTTCGCTATTTGCGGTCGTTCGTTCAAAAACAAGGGGTGGCTATTCAAATGATCCGTTCGCAAATTGCAGTCTGTTCACACCTCTAAGTCTGAACGAGCGAGCAAAACATACGCTCGTTTATTTGATAAAAACGCCCCCTGGCCGCTCGCACCATACGTCATGTCCGCTATTTATTTGGTTAATGGAGTACATCGTACAGCGTATGAACTGCTCGCTATTCTTGTGGTTGGTTTTTTCAACCGCTATTTTGCGAGCAGTTCTGAGTTTAAAAAAACCAAGTGACGTGGTCAATGACGCTGCTGGATTAATTATGCACACCCTTAAAACGCCCGTTTTGACCTTTAAGCACGCCTGCGTTCGAATTCCACTCCCCCGTTTTCAAGCACCTTCCCCTGTTACCACCCACATACGCCTCATTCTGTCACTCAAAATAGCAGGCACTCGCTATATAGCGTACAAACGATTTTCGGCCGCACTGACTGGTTCGCGCATGCGTACTAAAAACCGTACGCATGCGCAGATGTGCGAACATCGCTCGGAACGAGCGTACTGCCGCTAACGAGCGGCTCTGAATGAGGGCCAAAGTCCATCATTGTGAGATATCTTTAACGGTTTAACTTTAAGACAAGAAAGCACTTGGACATCCGGGTTTTTTTTTCATTGACTTGCTTCATTAAAATCGTCACTGCTCAGCTCTTTTTTGTCCTACATTAATGTGTCAAACACCTAAACCTTCCTCAACAAATGCTCCATAGCACAGGTTCTCAAACTCGGTCCTCAGGACCCCAAACAGTGCATGTTTTCCAGGTCTCTTCACAAAATCACAAGTGAAGTAATTAGCTCCACCAGCGGAACTTTTAAAATGTGTCAGTGAGTAATGAATACACTTGTGCACCTGCTAGGCGACCTGGAAAACATGACCTGTGTGTGGTCCTGAGGACTGAGTTTGAGAACCTCTGCTCTATAGAATAGTGAAAACTACATCAAAATCCATCCAGTGGTTCCCAAGATTAGCCCGAACAAACAGACAAACGCCTACCAGGGATTTTATTTTATACTATGTATAGAAATTATACTGTATGGTATGTTTTTTTTTAAACTGCATTGTAGCTTGTTGTGGGGTATTTTGAGGTATATCCTGGGATTTGTTTCCTTAGCAACCAGTGATCAGCAATCAATTATGAGGTGTATTTAAGATATTTTAAAAATCTAGATTACATTAGAGTCAGACTATAATTAAAAACATTACAATACTTATCTATACATATATTTATATAAATCTACACTTAATCAAATAAATATAACCCCATATGTTATCGCATGACATTGCATTGTATTTTTAATTCTAATTTATTCACTGGTTGCCTAAATCTCCTATCATTTTCCCTGCAACATTTATACCTAGCATTTAATGTTATTATTTGTTATTGTTGCTGGAAGTGTCATGCATGATCCATTATCTCTTTTGACATTATCTCTACATGACATCATTTGAATTTCAAAGTAATTTTGTACCAGTCAATCAATGTATAAAAGTATTTGCTTCAAACTACAACTTTCAGGCATCTTGACATGATTTTTTTTATGAAAATGATTTGATTGTCATAAAGTTTTTACAGCATCTGTCAAAACCAGGATCCATCCCTAACAGCCATGGCTGGTCTAGATACAATGTCTAACCAGACAGCTGTGCATTGCAATGATGGATAATATTGCTCTGTATGCACAATAAATGCCCTTTTCTTGTTATACAAAAGCCCTTCACTTCTGAAGTCACTGAGTCAATAAGACTGTATGCTGTAAGATGCCACCTCCCACTGCACGTCCTACTCATATGCAATGTTCTGTAAACTCAATACCATGTACATTGCTTTACACATTCCATGCTACTAAATTGTTCACCAACATACTCACTGTTGCCAGTGCTGGCTGTTTGCTGGCTATAGGTGGTCAGCAAATGTTGGTCTGCTTACCACCCCATCGTCAGCATAATGCGTCACTTGATGATGGTATAGTTTTATATGGGCGTGCGCATGGATTGTGCAAGGTGTGCACAAGCACACCCCTAATGCAACTGCAAACTCTACCTTAATATACTTTTTCAGCATCTTAGTCCACTCCCGGGAAAGAGGCAGCCTCTTTTTGAATCCAAGATGGCCGATGTGAAACCACTGCATTTGGAGAGAGCAATTTCGCATCTGGTTGTTTATATCCAGAGGGTGGAAAGGGGGGGGAGGGAGTTTGCACACCCCTTGCCCATTACCTGCGCTTCTCTGTGCAGGTTGGTTTTTCTTTTTAAATTATTGCTGTTAAATATCTAGCTACTAAATCGGCAAAATGAGGCAGCAATCTGCAACTTGTAGGCCATCGCATTCCCCCCTCTATATGATCCTGCTGAGCCTTACACTTTCAGCCACCAGATCATTCTGTTCAGTTCAACTGGAGTGTGTGTCTTTCTGGTTCTACTGGCCTAGGTACAAGCAAGCTTCTATGCTGTTGGTGCATTTCCTTGTCTTGTACGTTTTCTGCTCCAACTGATTCTCTTGTTTTGCTGTCTTGGACTTTGCTTTAGTTCTTTGTTTTTTGCACACTGCCTTGCAGGATGTTTTGCTTTGCCCTTACCCGCATGTGACTCGTATTCCTTGTTGTAATCAGACCCATATAATAAGTAGAGTGGGCCTGATTCTCAGTTGCTCACAATTCCAGATGCATATGGATCTCACGATAATTAGCAAACAGCACTTGTGACTCTGCCTATGGCTGAATAGATGTTACTGGGTAGCAATGGAGCATTCTCATGTAGAAGAAGTGACCTGTGTGCATGCCATGACTCAATTCCTGTGTGACTGACCACCATGTGCAATCTATTCTGTGACGGGGTATAATTATACAAAAGACCCATCCTGCCACGTTACAGGTCTCAGACATGGTAGCACCTCATATTATGTTTATGATTAGGATGTGCAGCCCAGACCTTATTTTTTTCCTGCTTATGTGTGTATTAAAGGTACATCTGAAGGTAAGACCCCTACTCTTGGGCTAGCACTCATCCCACATGCCCCAGGTGATTTTAATTGATATAGGCCCTTTACATTGCAGTACACACATTTAAATGGGCTCTATTAAAGGTAAGTCCTAGATAAATGTATGTAATTTGTCTGTGTTAGGGATGTTATGAGGTTCACTGTGACGTGGTAGGTGTACAAATATCTTTGGGCAAGCATGTACTAAGAACCTTACTTAAAAAAAAAACATGTTAATTGTTGGAGTTTATAATAAATATTTTCATCATCAGAATTCTTAGTGCTTATAGTGTGCACCTGCATTTCCCTCCTTTTTTCTGCAGTAGAACTACAGCTCTCAAGCATGGAAGCACCTCAAATTATGTTCAAGATTAAAAGGTGCAGCCCAGACCTTTTTTCTTTCCAGCATACAGAACATATCTAGAGAAGGATTTAGAAGGATGAAGGAGGAGAAAACAGGAGGATAGAGAATGGTGGTGGAGGAGAAGGAAAAAGGAAGAAATAGAAAAATAGAGGAGGCAGAAGCAGGAGGATAGAGTAGGATAAAGGAGATACAGGAGGAAAGAGAAAAATTGAGTAAGAGGAAGCAGGAAGAAAGAGAAGGATGGAGGTATAGGAAGCACAAGGATAGCTATGAATGGAGGAAGGATAGAGGAGGTAGAAGCAGGGGGATAAAGAAGGATAAAATAGAAGCAGGAGAAAAGAGAAGGATGGAGGAGGAAGAAACAGGAGTAAAGAGAAAGATGGAGAGAGAGGAAGCTGGAGGAAAGAGAAGGATGGAGGAAGAGGAAGCAGAAGGATAGAGAAGGAGAAGCAGGAGGAAAGAGGAGGATAGAGAAGGAGAACGCAGGTGAAAGAGAAGGATGTAGGAGAAGCAAGAAGAAAGAATGATGGAGGAGGAGGAAGCAGGAGGAAAGATAAAGATGGTGGAAGACAAATCAATGAAAAGAGAAGGATGAAGGAGAAGCAGGAGGAAAGAGAAGGATGGGGAACTGGAAGCAGGAGGAAAGAGAAGGATGGAGGAAGAGGAAGCACAAGGCTAGAGATGGATGGAGGAGGAGAAAGAGAAGGATGGAGGAGGCAGAAGCAGGAGGATAGAGAAGGATGAAGGAGAAGCAGGAGGAAAGAGAAGGATGGAATAGGAGAAAGCAGGAGAAAGAGAAGGATGTAGGAGACACAGGGTGAAAGAAAAAAATGAATAAGGAGGAAGCAGGAGAAAAGAGAAGGATGTTGGAGAAGTAGGAGGAAAGAGAAGGATGGAGGAAGAAGAAGCAGGATGATAGAGAAGGATGAAGTACTGAAGACAAAATTAGGGTGGAGAAAAATGAAGAATGGAAAAGGATTTACTAGAAGGCAGAAGAATGTGACCATTCCATAGACATTGGTGGTTGGGAGGGGGCAGTACATTACACTAGAGAGGCTGGAAACCTTAATCAGGCCCTGACTTGAAAAATTACAGTATTTGATTGGTTGCTATGAGTTACACATCTTTACACTGTATACTGTACCACTGTTGGCAAGTGAAAGCTCCAAATAACATAATACTTATAGTACAGTATAGTATAGTACAGTATAGTATAGTATAATATAATATATAGTATGGTATAGTATAGTATAGTATAGTATAGTATAGTATAGTATAGTATAGTACAGTATAGTATACTTTAATGGCCTTTTAAAATCTGCATCCTCTCCCACCAGGTCCACTATTTATAGATAAGCAAAATTTTGTTCCTTGCAATATCAGTCTCATTTCACATGCACTGGTGGGATTTGGCGTTATTAATCGTTATCAGTCCTAAAGCAACCCCACCACACAACAGAGAGAAATGACCGACAACATCCTACTTCTATCCATAGACTGTTTAAAAATACATATTTGCAGATACAATGCACAGAATGGTGAAGCAAAAACGGAACTTGGGGTAAGTATCATCGAAATCTCACACCTCTGCGAAACAGCCTGTTCCATGCCAAGACGCGATTCGCCTAAAACGTCAGCATGATCTCACTCATCTTTATCTTACCCCAGAATGCCCATCTTTCTGCCCCAGAAATGAATAAATCTTTATTTAAAATGTAACATTTTGACAAGCATCTAACTGCGTGTGCAACGGAAACTAAAAATTGTTACTTGACAGTTTAAACATGTTTGTCACTGCTTAACTTCCTTAATTAGATGCAATTTTATCCACAGAAAGACTTTCAAGCTGTCAGCTACTAACAACCCATTCGGACAGGTTGACAGGCTTCAGCTTTAAAATAAAATCTAAATAGAAATATAAGCAATTGTGCCAGTTTATCAGCCTGACATTTAATCAGATTACAATTGGGTTAACTAAGAAAAGATGTACTGTAAATTATGAACGAACAATAACGCTTGAGCAAATATGATAATGGAGAAGAAAAACTTTGTGTAATTTTGCCATATATTACTAAAATCCTTCTGACAGGCTATTATGGTATCCTCGATCATTATTAATGATGCATTGAGAGGAATTTATAGTGTTGGAATTATTACAAAAAAATAAAGATGCAGCGTTTGGCGTTGAAGTAAAAATTATATGAGCAAAGCTTTACGGGAAATGTTTTTGAAAACCACAATCATTTACTTTAGTCACTTGCAGGACACCTGACCAAGAGGAAATAAATAGTACTCTGAATTTTGTAAAAAAGCAGAAACGTGAGGTGAGGTCAATGGACGGGGAGGCACTGGCTAATATCACAGACAGATTTACACAAACATATGAACCGCCCCCCTTGCACAGATCTCCCCCCTCACCCAGATCACCCCCACAGATACCCCATAGCACAGATCCCCCTCAAGCACAAAATATTTCCCACACACACACAGATCTCCACCTAGCAGCGGACCCTCATCACCTTTTTCTCCTTTGTCTGTTTCCTCTGTCTGCATATTCTGATTTCCTTCCCTCCTCAGTGCTGCTGCTGAGCTCCGATGCCTGGGTACTTCTAGGACTGGTTGCCTGGTTGTCAGAGGTGTCCAACAAAGCTCAAGGCACACCCCCTCACAGAGAGGCATGCCTCAATTAACTTTTTTCTCTGTGTTTTATTGGCTGCTTCATAGCCCAGCCCCCAGCTCCAGGCAGTGTTTGAGCTATCAGCGGTGAGGCTGAACTTTTACTGCCTCATCTCTCCTCTCTCCTTGTATTTCCAGGGAGTGCTACAATTTAGGTGAGTTTTGCCTATAAAAACAAACAGAATAATACAAAGAAGATGATATTTATAAGTTATAAATATCTTCTTTGTATTATTCTAATCATTTTTATAGTCAAAACTCTGCAGTCTGATAGGGACTATGACAGGGGAGGCTCTGCCTACCCTGACTGCACGTGCCTGTAAAAAAGTGGTAGTCAACCATTGTCCCTCCACCTGTGGGAACACCCCTGCATTGCCACGATAATAACACTCCAGAGGCCATGCCCTCCCCCCAGCACCCTGGCCCACCCAAAGTCTAGGTGACCCGGGGTGAGCCACAGGTTCACTGGATTGATCTTTGAAATTGCATCAGAGGGCGGTTCGTCAGATGTCGTCACCAAGGGCCCAAGGACTAGCAGGTGGTAGAATGTCCATTACTTGCCTAAGCAGCACCAGTTTGTGGTTCCTGAAGAAGATCCCAGCTCTCTGTTACCCCCAGTGCTGCACACATGATACTATAACACTGTAAGTGCAGAGAAGCTAGATAAGAAAATAACAGAGGCCAAGAGTAGCCATACAGTACAAACTGGGGTGAGGTGCTACAGAGGACCAGCGGGTGGGAGAAGAAAATGCGCTTCCCAACCTGCACAGGGTGCTAAAATGTACAGTATCGCTCTGGGTTTATGCTCAAATGTATCCCAATTTTCCCACGACAATCACAAATATTTTGCTATTATATTTTTATTATCACAGAGTGATATTTTCCATAAATTCAAACTTTCCACATATTCCATAGTAGATTTACAGCTCAGCAATTTGGTGAGTGCGGTTTCAAAACACCACTGAAAAAAATGCAGGGACAAGACTTATTTTATTTATAGCATTATAATTACTGTAGTTTAACAAATGTTCCCCACATAATATATTGATCACATGAGTACCAGTCAAAGTTTGGACTCACCTTCTCATTCAATGGTTTTTGTTTATTTAAATTATTTTCAACATAGTAGATTAATACTGAAGACATCAAAACTATGAAAGAACACATATGGAATTATGTTGTAAACAAAAAAGTGTTAAACAAATCAAAATATGTTTTATATTTTAGATTCCTCAAAGTAGCCCTCTTTTGCTTAGATGACAGCTTTGCACACTCTTGGCATTCTCTCAATCAGCTTCATGAGGTAGTCTCCTGGAATGGTTTTGAATTAACAGGTGCGCCTTGTCAAGAGTCAATCTATGGAATTACTTGCCTTCTTAATGTGATTGAGACCATCAGTTGTGTTGTGCAGAGGTAGGGTTAGTACACAGTGGACACCACTATTTGACTACTGTTGTAATCCACATTATGGCACCAACCACTCAAGTCAGTAAAGAGAAATGACAGTCCATCATTACTTTAAGACATGAAGATCAGTCGATATGGAAAATTTCCAGAACTTTGAATGTATCCTCAAGTGCAGTTGCAAAAAACCATCAAACGCTATGATGAAACTGCCTCTCATGAGGACCGCCCCAGGAAAGGAAGACTATGTTGAAAATAATTGAAATAAACAAAAACTATTGAATGAGAAAGTGTGTCCAAACTTTTGACGGGCACTATATATATATATATATATATATATATATATATATATATTAGGGATGTGCAGGCTCGGTTCTACTCGGTTCCGTTCGGTTCTTTTTACCGAATCTTATTGGCTATCCAAAACTCGTGACAGCTGAAACCCAATAAGATCCGGTAAAAAGAACCGAACGGAACCGAGTAGAACCGAGCCTGCACATCCCTAATATATATATATATTTCTGAGTACACACTGGAGGTCGGGCAGCTTAAGTAATGCAAAGCTTTTTTGTGCAGTGGCTCCAAATACCCTATATTTCCTCCCAGTATATAAAGGGACTATATGACATGCTAATTTGTACATTGTCTTAAAAATAATCCTCCAACATTCTATTGATGCTTAAGCTGGGTACACACTGACAGATACATTGGCCGATCAATTGATCGGCCAATGTATCTGCTGCCTGTCGGGCAGTATGTACCCACGATATGTCGGTGAACGTTGGCGTTCACCGAAATATCGCATTGGCTGTGCTGCCCAGCCGATGGACAGATATGTCTGCAGACATATCTGTCCATCGGCAGGTGTGTACGGGTGGTCTGCCCGTACACACACAGCGGCAGACGCAGGGAGGGGGCTGGAACATGCCCCCTTCCCACCAGGACACGCCCCCTGATCGCTGACACAGATGATGGTTGTTCAGTGTGTGCGAACAACCATCATCTGCAGATCACTCGATCTGCAGATATATCTGTATAGTGTGTACCCACTTTTACTATATCAGATTGAGTCATGGTACTGTTGTGAATAACTTGGGGCAATTATTTGAATCCTGACCAGATGTCATAATAATGTTTCACTCTGGTGCGCTCAGTTGATTCACCCTCCTCACCAGTGGGTCTCTTGGGAAAGATCAGTATTTTCTTGGCAGCAGCATTTGCTGGAGAAACTGAAGCTGGAGACATTGTTGTTTCGTCTTTGTTAGAATTGTTTTGAGATGCAGATTGTCTGAACTATTAGAAAAGATTTTAGGGTTTTTTTGAAATCAGGAAAAAATATATATACTGTATTTGTTTGTAATTTTTGTTATAGCTAACTGGGAAAAAACCTCAAAACAAAGAGGTCTTCTTTGCAGGGCCGTAACTAGGGTGGTCAACATGTGCCACGGCACAGAGCACCGGAGGGCAGGGGGGTGCTGCTTGGCAGCGCCTGTCAACTTTCTATTTATAATCATTCTCAAGTGTAACTTCCTCTGCTTTGATCCGTGGCATCTCCTGGCTGCTCCTATCTCCACCCTGGCTGACTCGCCCACCATGTGGCCACCTCCCCAAGCACCTTCAGTCACATCCTCCTTTATTTAACGCACACATTTTAAAGTACTGTCATACCCAGGACTCAAACCCACCGCTGATATTTGCTACATATACACTACAAGCAGCGCTCTTTCTATACAGTCAGTCAGTGATCTACACTGCCGGCTCCAGGCTTGTGCACGGCTGCTCTGATGGACAAATCCTGCTGCAGGTGCAGCTTCACCAGCGCTCTCCTACATCTAGAGCTGATGAGTTATACTGCATAATTATAGTGTATCATAACTGCAGCCAATGGATTCACACTGTATTTTGAACCGACACCTGGCTAACAGTGGTACAGGGATTGGTACCACTTCATCATCATATGGGACAAATCAGATTTATCATGCCCCTTCCACATAGGGGGCCATGCCCCTTTTTCGGTTATGTGCCTTATGCCCCTATTTGACAAATGGGGGGGGGGGCAGGGGGGTTACGAATGCTCTTTCTGGCAGGAAACAAAAGGTGTAGGTTCACTTTAAGAAACAATCAACAGCAACACAAACAGTAGCTAGCCTGTTTGTTAGTTCGCACTGCAGTGTGTGAGTGTGCAGTGTGTGCAGCAAACACACATACACTGCTGGCAAATGACAATGCTGCCTGCAGTAACATTTCCGAACACCTACTCCTGGCTACAGCTCTGTCTCCTAATCTAATGCTAATTGCACCCTAATGGTGCCCTGATGGCATTACACAATGCCTCACAGTGCTCCAGCCCTCAGTCCCACACCCTCTTCCTACGCTCTCCTGTGTAAAATGGTGCCCAATCATGAGGCAGGGACTTTAATATGCAATCCAAAACATGCAAGTTCGGATGCCAGGAAGATGATGTTTTGCTTCATTTTGGGATTTGAGCCGGGACTTGGAATGACTCAGAACTAGGGATGTGTGCCGACCCCCATGTTTTGGTTTTGGATCTGGATCTCCTTCAAGGTTTTGGATCTGGATTTGGTTTTGCAAACCACCCTCAAGTGTTTTGGTTTTGGATCTGGATCTCCTTAAAGGTTTTGGATCTGGATTTGGTTTTGCAAACCACCTTGAAGTGTTTTGGTTTTGGATCTGGATTGTTTAACTAAAAAATAGATAAAAAGTTTTAAAAGAAGCTAAAATCATGTAATTTATGCAATCCAAAACCCGAAATTCATATTTAAAATCCAAATTCCGAACCGCAAAAAGATCAGAACTGCGACCCGGATTTACCCGGATCTCCTCAGGAGATTAGAACCGCGACTCAGATTTACCCGGATTCACGAAATTCGGGTGGATTTGGATTTCTGGAGAACCAAAATGCATATTTCTACTCAGAACCCCTAAGTTCAGGTGTGTTTGGTTTTCATGAAACCAAACCCGCACATATCTGTAGTATATACGGAATATTACAAAGCATTCAATAAATTGTGCTCCTTTTTAGTTTGATCTAGTTTGGGTTTATGCATAAGACTGAATCTCCCATCTCATCTTACATGAAATGTTTCCTGTCCTTGATACTGATTTCCATTCATGTGTGTGTGCGCGTGTATAAAAATAACTTATATATGAATTATCAGTATGAAAGCCAATAGCTACAGTCCATTAAAACTCACATTACAGCTGAGTAGCTCATAGACTTTCATTAAGATACAGTTGACAAGCAATATTTTTATACCTACTTATTCCTCTTTTGGCTTCTAACTCGATTATTTCTGCAATTTATTGCAATTTATTTTATTATAGATGTTAATTAATGATATTGTGCTCATTAATTACGCACTAACGGTCATAAACAAAACATATCTTTGCAGCACATAAAACTCCATGTTGTTAATTTATCTGGGCTTTATTACTCTTTATAAAACATGATGTTCTTCAAACCCATAGCACTAATGTTTTTCAGTCATGGGTTACACACTAGGGCAGTGAGAGGCTGCCTTATACACTTCAAGGGCTGCACGGCTGCCCCTCTAACCTTCCAAAGAGCTGCACGTACACTCTTAGGGCTGGCAATAAAGCAGGATGTAGTTGGGGGATGCAGGTGAAGGCTTGAAAGGCTACTTGCGGACCTAAAGATGTGTAAGGGGCATTACTGTGTAGCATGTGTGTGAGGGCATTACTAATGTGTGGCAGAATGTATAAGGGGCATTACTGTGTGGCATGTGCATAAGGGCATTACTAATGTGGGGCATATTGTGTAAGGGGTGTTACTGTGTGGCATTAGGTGTTAAAGGGCATTACTAATGTGTGGAATAATGTGTATGGAGTATTACTGTGTGGCATAAGGAGCAATATGGTGTGGTGTAATGTGAATAAGGAGCGATACAGTGTGGTGTAATGTGAATAAGGAGCAATACAGTGTGGTGTGATGTGAAAAAGGAGCGATATGGTGTGGTGTAATGTGAATAAGGAGCGATAGAGTGTGGTGTGGTGTGAATAAGGAGCAATACAGTGTGGTGTAATGTGAATAATGAGCAATACGGTGTGGTGTAATGTGAATAAGGAGCGATACAGGGCCTGATTCAGAGCCGAACGCTCTGACCAGAGCACTCGCTCTGAATCAGGGCCCTCCTCCCTAAAAATAGAGCGGCCTCTTGGACGCTCGCATAGCTGTGGGTTACCACCCACAGCTTATGCGAGCGTCCATGATGATGGTCGCGATGGTCAAGACCATCACGACCATCGGGCTTGCGATGAGCCAAAATCACTCCCACTGACATCACTACTGATGTCAGTGGGGCCAGACTCAGACGGTAGGCGTTCCCATGGGAACACCTCCGTCTGGCAGCCACGCCCCCAGCACGCCCACCAAAGGGGGCATGCTGTCAGTCACCATCGACAGCACGCCCCCTTTCGTCGCTCGCCGGGTCTCGCGCATGCAAACGACGGAGCTCCCTCCGTTGTGCACATGTGCATTCGGCCAACATCGACCCGCTTGCGAGCGTCCTTCGCTCGCGAGCGGGTCTGAATCTGGCCCACAGTGTGATGTAATGTGAATAAGGGGCAATATGGTGTGGTGTAATGTGAAGAAGGAGCAATACAGTGTGGTGTGATGTGAATAAGGAGCAATATGGTGTGGTGTAATGTGTATAAGGAGCTATACGATGTGGTGTAATGTGAATAAGGAGCGATAGAGTGTGGTGTAATGTGAATAAGGAGCGATACAGTGTGGTGTAATGTGAACAATGAGCGATAGAGTGTGGTGTAATGTGAATAAGGAGCAATATGGTGTGTTGTAATGTGAATAAGGAGCGATACAGTGTGGTGTAATGTAAATAAGGAGCGATACAGTGTGTTGTAATGTGAATAAGAAGCAATACAGTGTGATGTAATGTGAATAAGGAGCAATATGGTTGTTGTAAAGTGAATTAGGAGCGATACAGTGTGGTGTAATGTGTATAAGGAGCAATACGATGTGGTGTAATGTGAATAAGGAGCGATAGAGTGTGGTGTAATGTGAATAAGGAGCGATAGAGTGTGGTGTAATGTGAATAAGGAGCGATAGAGTGTGGTGTAATGTGAATAAGGAGCGATACAGTGTGGTGTAATATAAATAAGGAGCGATACAGTGTGTTGTAATGTGAATAAAAGCAATACAGTGTGGTGTAATGTGAATTAGGAGCGATACAGTGTGATGTAATGTGAATAAGGAGCGATACAGTGTGGTGTAATGTGAATAAGGAGCAATATGGTGTGGTGTTATGTGAATAAGGAGCGATACAGTGTGGTGTGATGCGAATAAGGAGTGATACGGTATGGTATAACATGAATAACGGGCACTAGTTTGTAAAGTAACATGAATAAGGGGCACTATTGTGAGTCGTGACGTGTATAAGGTAAAGGAGTACTACTGTGAGGCGTGACGTGTATAAGGTAAAGGGGCACTACTGTGAGGCGTGACGTGTATAAGGTAAAGGGGTACTACTTTGTGGTATAACGTGAATAAGGGACACTATGTGTCATGTAATGTGAATAAGGAGTGATACAGTGTGGTGTGATGTGAATGAGTGATACGGTATGTAATATCATGAATAACGGACACTAGTGTTTAAAGTAACATCAATAAGGGGCACTGCTGTGAGGCGTGACGTGTATAAGGTAAAGGAGTACTACTGTCAGGCATGACGTGTATAAGGTAAAGGGGCACTACTGTGAGGCGTGACGTGTATAAGGTAAAGGGGTACTACTGTGTGGCGTAACGTGAATAAGGGACACTATGTGTCATGTAATGTGAATAAGGTTGCACTACTGTGTGGCATAATTTGAATTGGGGGTACTATTGTGTGGCCATGCCCCTTCGGCACACGCTGTGCCTATTTAAAATATGGGGGGTGGGGGGGGACCAATGCTCTTGCTGGCACAGGGCAACAACATGTCAAGTTACAGCTCTGTGGATGAGGATTGCTATGGGTGAGGGGTGATGGGTGTTGCTGGATGCTAGGGTGATCTGTGCTGCTGGGAGAGGGTTGCTGGGTCAGAGGCGGCACTAGCGGCAGTGATAGGGGGCACCAGCCAAAATCTTGCCTAGAGCAGGCTCTGAGGTAAAGACATTGAAATACTGCAGCAAGAATTGCTAATAGCTACTGTATATACAGGAACTTTATACACATTATCAGGGTGGGTTTAACACTATGGTTAGAAAACATTTTTGTAATCATCACCTTCTGCTCATCTATGTTTGAGAATGGCCTCCTATGTGAGCGGTCAAGTGTCTGTGTACGCAACCGCTTTAACCGGCACGCCCGCGAAACTCTCATAATACGCCATTTGTGCGCTAAGACACCTCCCTGTCACCGCCCAGGAATGGTCACTATATTTTCATTCCACTTCTCCCTGTGTGCGCCTGATATTACAACTGTGACTCTGGGCCTGATTTAGTGATGGACGCTATTGCGCTGTTGCTGCATAACGATATGTCATCGCAGATCCAAGTGCTGCGCCCAAAGTCTCGGCATCGGATCACTCTGCCTGCACATCGGCCATCTGGGTGACTCCACAGGTTGCTCAGGATGACCATTGTTTTCACGCTGCCGGTGCCAGTAAAGTTGTGTCGGAAGACACAGACACTGACCTCAGCATGCCTTCAAAACAGGAGCAACGCCCCCATTTTCGGGAACACTGTACATCGCCACCCAGTCCCCACCCCCAAATGGCCGAAGCTTGTCAATCATGCTGCAGCTTAGAGGGCACTGCGATCAGTCTTTCAGAGGGAGATCTGCACATGCCCAAATCTCACCCACCATTGTGGAAGTAAGTAAACCATTGGGGATTGCATACATTCTATGAAGAAGGCCCTCGGTATGGAACAATCGTGATTCATGGTTAGGGTGACTTAGACCCGTGCGCAGCGGCAAAACAATCACTGCACTTGGTCCGTCATTGGCAGCATGTCCAGCTCTGAATCAGGCCGACATTGTAGTGCTGGGTACACACTGGGCGATATAACTATATATCGCGAGCGCGTCATCGGTTGTGTACCCCCGATATTTCTGTGAATGCCTTCGTTCGCAGACACATCGCATCGGCTGCGCAGCACAGCTGATGGCCAATATATGTGCAGATATCTGTATATCGCCGCATCTGGCTGTGTGTACGGGTGGTCTGCCGACCGTCTGTACACTTGCTGCAAGGACTGACGTCACAGCTGGGCAGGTAAATTGAAATGCCCGCACCGCTGTGACATCAGGACGACATGTCGAACGGCCGATCAATAAGTGTGTATACTTACCTGAACTTGCCGTTCTGATGGCGCAACGGCGAGTCGGCCATCAAGTCGACTTAGTGTGTACCGATCTTAAGTTAAATGTTAGAGGCCTTTGCTTTGAGTGTACTCTTTGAATGTCTAGTGTTTAGGGGTCTAGTTCCTAAGCTGTGTTAGGAGATAAAGTGAATGGTGATAAGTTACCAACCAATCAGCTCCTAACTGCCATGTCACAGGCTGTGTTTTTAAAATGGCAGTTAGGAGCTGATTGGCTGGTACCTTATTGCAGTATCTACAGTATGTTGCCATTTTGCCATATGTGAGCTTTATCACTAACACAGCTATACAGCCTGCAACTACAATCTACTCACATCACAGTCACATGGATGGTTATAATATATACTGTAATTGTTCTATCATAAGGGTTTGGCCTTTGTGGTATTTGTAGCAATACCAAAATGATGTTGATTTGTTGCAGTACTATGTTTTCGCTTACAAGAGATGTTTCCGTTCTGTGTAAATTTTCTATAAATTAATCCCATCGGAATACTGGAAAATAACACTCTGTGCTGTTTTCCTACTAATCAAATGTAACATTGTGAGTTACATAACAAAAGTGCGTAGTTTGATTGGTATAATCAGTAGAAAATGTTGCGGCTCATTAAAAAGAACTGACAATGGGGGTACTTTACTGTAACAAAATATTCTGTGGGAACGGAATCCCAGAAGGTCCTGTTGTATTGCCTACAAAGTAAGCAGAAGCTAACATTATGTGCCTCTATGAGATGTTTGACTGTATAAAGATATCTTATTCAAAGGCAATGACAGTCAGATGTTGTGCTGGGAAGTTATTGTTGTCTTTGCATCAGTAAAAGTAGCTGAGCATAGACAATTACTGAATCTGCAGTCTGCCACATAGCATAGCGTAAATTAAGTATTTTCTCATTATACATGACCACAGTCACGGTGGGCATCATACTAGCTGGTTATATACTGTAAGTGTTCTATCATAAGGGTTTGGCCTTTGTGGTATTTGTAGCAATACCAAAATAATGTTAATTTGTTGCAGTACTACAGTATGTTGTCGCTTACGAGAGATGTTTAGACAAAAGTAATTGGACACTGACAGCAAATAAATCAATAAGATTCTATTGACGTCAGTACTTTGTAGGTCACCACATGCAGTGATTACTGCAGACGCCCTTCTTGGCAAACTGTTCACCAGTTCCTGGATAGCAGCAGGCGGTATGTATTGTCATTCTGCCCTAAGTACAGTGACCAACTGTGACACTGAAGAAGGTCGAGTTGGCCTAGAATGCACCCGTCACTCCAATTCATCCCAGAGGTTCTCAGTGGGGATAAGATCTGGACTCTTAGCTGGCCAGTCCACCCAGGTTACCGAATTTTCTGTATACCAGTCCAGCGTCGCCCTGGTAACATGACAGGTGTCATTGTCGTCCTGATAAACACATTTGTTGTTTCCTTAAAAATGCAAGTGCATGGGCCTCCCTATGAGGTGTTATTGTGGCCATTTGGAACTTTTGTGCAATAGTATGCATGGGACCATTTCACTTGAGCAGGATTGTACAATCACCTTTGTCTACTGTATATGCGCCAATGCATATATCTGTCACTTGTGCCTACTTTTATGACTGGAGAGGGGAAATGAGGGGGGAGGCGGGCAAATGTAGGCTGTATACAGTACAGCTGTGCACAAGCAGGTAATACAGACAGCAGGAACATGCATCTTCCATAAAGGAGCAATAAATACACACATATACAGTGCCCCCCTATGTAGTGCCCCAGTAGTGGTCCCCCCTATGCAGTGCCCCAGTAGTAGTCCCCCTTTGCAGTGCCTTCAGTAGTGCCCCATAGACAGTGCCTTCAGTATTGCCCCTTATACTGTGCCCCAGTAGTGTTTCTTATACAATGACTCCAGTAGTGCCCCTTATGCAGTGCCCCCAGTAGTGTCCCATATACAGTGCCTCCAGTAGTGGTCCCCCTATGCAGTGCCCCCAGTAGTGGTCCCCCCTATGCAGTGCCCCCAGTAGTGGTCCCCCCTATGCAGTGCCCCCAGTTTTGCACCTTATAGAGTGCCCTCAGTATTGCCCCTTATACAGTGCCCCAGTAGTGGTCCCCCCTATGCAGTGCCCCCCTATGCAGTACCCTCAGTAATGCCCCCAGTAGTAGTCCCCCATATGCAGTGCCCCCACCCCTATGCAGTGCCCCTTACATATATAGGGCAAAGACAAACAAAAACAACCCACTTACCTGCACTATGGGAGAGACGTCATGACGTTAACATCATGACGTCTCTCCCATCACCCACTGCAGGAGCCAGAAGGCAGAACTCATGAGTGAGCTCCAGGCCGGCTCCGGCAGTGGGCGCAGTAGCCAATGAGAGTCTGTCTGACTCTCATTGGCTGCTAAAATAAACACACCGCCGCCTGGTAGTACGAGTGTACTAAGCGACGCCGGTGTGCTTATTACCGTGTAGTGTGGACCGTACTACACTTACTGATCATTGGGCAGGGGGGGTTTCTGAGTACCCAGAACCCCCCCCCATCCGTGCGCATATGTAACCAGACCTATCTCGCAAAGTCCTTTTTCCTTTTAGAGTAATTCCCTTAAATTTTGCAATCAAATCTACATCACCCTTATAGCACATAAGAAGGCCCCCTCCTCTCTCCCCGGCAGCTGACTGCGTCACCGCTGCAGTAAATTCTGGGCACTAGTCTGTGCCCAGAGTATACTGTGCATGCATTTTGCACATGCGCACTAGGGAAATCGCCAGGAAAATTGCGTCCACGCCATGGGCACCGCACACCCTACACCCATTATAAATATGCCCCTGACAGATGAGTTGCATCTAAGGGCAATGAAATATTTACGGGCTGATTCAATTGCGGGTGATGCCCTTAATATGTCATTGCAACTGCCTTGGAATGCCAGCTGCAGCACACCAAGTCATTCCCATTTTACCCTGATTTAACTATAAAATGGTGTATTTTTGCTTAGGATCCCGTAGGACGTAGGAATGTGTATTAAACTGTGTGGGCACTGCCCGCAATTGCAGTACATCGACACAAAATGTGCCTCTAGGGCATTCATTTCATTTCATTCAATGGCATCTGGTCAGAATGTAGACAAGAGAATGTCTACATGTTGTGAATGTCGGCAGTCAGAATGTCGACATGGGCTTTATGTGACATGTTACATGACCACATGCAGAAATGGTCATAATGTCGACATGTTCATTATGTTGACATAATGCTTCTTGACAGTCAAAATGTCAACATTGCATTTTAGCACTAAATTTAGGTTTAGGGTTTTTGT
Organism: Taudactylus pleione; assembly: GCA_031769625.1. Taxonomy (NCBI): domain Eukaryota; kingdom Metazoa; phylum Chordata; class Amphibia; order Anura; family Myobatrachidae; genus Taudactylus; species Taudactylus pleione. The sequence continues at coordinate 6,271,620 of JAUIMM010000651.1, forward strand.
TAGGGTTAGGTTTAGGCAGGGCCGACTCCAGGGGTCAGAGCACCCTGTGCCGGCCATCTCCAGTGTGCTATATCTAAAATTGTGGCGTGGCCTAATTACCATATGTTAGGCCCCGTACGTGACATTATTAGGAGCAGTGCCCGCCTCCAAATAACACCAGGCTGGGGGGAGCCTCACTAGCTGGGCTTCCCCCAACCCTCTCCCGTCACTGAATGGATGTCGCGCGCATGCGCGCAGCATCCATTCAGAGTCTCCGGGGTCCGGCACCGCCGCACAGCTGCGGTGGTGGGGGTCCCCAAGCTCCCAATTTGACCACCCGCGGGCCACTTCGGCCCACGGGTGGAACAGCGGGACAGTATTGTCCCGCTGAAATCGGGATGTTGGGGAGGGGTGCGCCCTCTATGGGTGGCGCCCCTGTGCGACTGCACAGGTCGAACACCCCTAGAGCCGGCCCTGTGTTTAGGGTAAGGGTTAGACTAAAATAGTGAAAATTGCTATGTCGACATTTTGACTGTTGATATGTACAATGTCGACGTAATGATCACTTCGACATTATGACCGTGTTACATGTCGAGATAATATACATCTCAACATTCTGACTGCCGACGTTCAGAACATGTAAACAGTCTAGTATCAACATTCTAAATAGTGACATATCAAACCACACCCACATTCATTAAATGTACATTTATAGCATACTACATTTACCTATATGTTTTTCTAATGGGGGGCATCCACTAGACGATTTTATCCCTGTCCAACCTCTTAACGATTTTCCCTTGAAGTTTCCCTTGAAATATGACCTTCCACTCTGAACAATGGCCCTCATTCAGAGCCGTTCGCTATTTGCGGTCGTTCGTTTAAAAACAAGGGGTGGCTATTCAAATGATCCGTACGCACATTGCAGTCTGTTCACACCTCTAAGTCTGAACGAACGAGCAAAACATACGCTCGTTTATTTGTTAAAAACGCCCCCTGGCCGCTCGCATCCTACGTCATGTCCGCTATTTATTAGATTAATCGAGTACATCGACCAGCGTATGAACTGCTCGCTATTCTTGTGGTTGGTGTTTGCTACCACAAATTTGCGAGCAGTTCTGGCTCTAAAATAACCCAGTGACGTGGTCAATGATGCTGCTGTTTTAAATATACACACCCATAAAACGCCCGTTTTGACCTTTAAGCACGCCTGCGTTCGGATCTCCACTCCCCATTTTCAAGCACCTTCCCCTGTTACCACCCACATACGCCTCATTCTGTCACTCAAGATAGCAGGCACTCGCTATATAGCGTACAAAGGATTTTCGGCCGCACTGACTGGTTCGCGCATGCGTACTAAAAAGCGTACGCATGCGCAGATGTGCAAACATCGCTCGGAACGAGCGTACTGCCGCTAACGAGCGGCTCTGAATAAGGGCCAATATGCAAAAGATTTGCAAACGATTCACTAGACGATAAAGTTGAACGATTGAACGATAATGATAAAATCGTTCGATAATCGTTCGATAATCGTTCAAACATCGTTTGAACATCATTTGCAAATCGTGCAGTAATTGTTTCTAATGATGTACGATGCGCGCTCCCGCTGGTCGTATGATCGTCTCCTCCATCGACTGAACATGCAGGTCAATTTCACTTGATTGCTTACAAATCGTTTACACATCGTTTACACATCGTTCACGCTGAACGATCAAACGATGAACCACTGTCTGCCCACTATAGCTGAAAGCTCTCAATCATAGATTAAAACAACATAGTTTATTGTTAAGGTGCATACACACTAGACGATATGCTCCCTGAGCGATATCGTCTAGTGTGTCCCCGGCAGGCTGTGCTCAATGTCGTTCATGACATTGAGCACAGCCGCTGAACGATATCATTAGCGATATCGTTCAGCGCCAGGCTCTCTCACCAATTCCCTGACATGCAGCAACCTGACGAGGTCGTCAGGTTGGCCTGCATGTCAGCGCGATGAACGATGATGACCCGCGGGAACGCGCATCGTCGTCATCGTTCATCTTTTTTGTGTTAAAAATGGACGATAAAGTGGACGACTGAACGATAACGATATCGTTATCGTTCAGTCGTCCACTTTAATCGCCCAGTGTGTACGCACCATAAGATCTTTTGCAAATCGTTTGCAGATCTTTTGCAAATCTTTTGCATATTGTTCAGAGTGGAAGATCATATTTCAAGAGAAACTTCAAGGGAAAATCGTTAAGAGGTTGGACAGGGATAAAATCGTCTAGTGGAAATAAACTATTGGTGCGTACACACTGGGCGATAAAGTGGACGATTGAACGATAACGATATTGTTATAGTTCAGTCGTCCACTTTATCGTCCATTTTTAAGCCCAAAAAGATGAATGATGACGACGACGCGCGTTCCCGCGGGTCGTTCGTCATCGTTCATCGGGCTGACATGCAGGCCAACCTGACGATCTCGTCAGGTTGCTGCATGTCAGGGAATGGGGGAGAGAGCCCGGCGCTGAACGATATCGTTAATGATATCGTTCAGCGGCTGTGCTCAATGTCATAAACGACATTGAGCACAGCCTGCCGGGGACACACTAGACGATATCGCTCAGGGAGCATATTGTCTAGTGTGTATGCACCTTATGTTGTTTTAATCTGTGATTGAGAGCTTTCAGCTATAGTGGGCAGACAGTGGTTCATCGTTTGATCGTTCAGCGTGAATGATGTGTAAACGATGTGTAAACGATTTGTAAGCAATCAAGTGAAATTGACCTGCATGTTCAGTCGATGGAGGAGACGATCAAACGACCAGCGGGGGCGCGCATCGTACATCGTTAGAAACAGTTACTGCACGATTTGCAAACGATGTTCAAACGATGTTTGAACGATTATCGAACGATTTTATCATTATCGTTCAATCGTTCAACTTTATCGTCTAGTGGATACCCCCCTTTAATCTTAGTTATTCCAATATGGTTTCCTCTTATAATACAATTTATCTCATCAAACATTTGCTACGCTGCATGTAACATAGGACCTCATTCAGAGCCACTCGCAAGCGGCCCGATGGTTTGTGAACGTGCATGCGCACACTTCGTTCTGCGCGTGCATGAACTACTCTGTGCAATTGCAGCCCGCTCGCTCACTCAGCAAAGACAGCTCAGTGTATTGAGTGACAGGAGAGGCCATTTGTGGGTGGTAACAGGGGCAGTGCAGTAAAAACGGGGGAGTGGTGGTGCGAACACAGGCGTGCCTGAGTGTTTTATCGTCGTTCAGAGGCATGCATAATTAACATGCAGCGTCATAGTACACGTCACCAGCCTTTTTTTTACTCTGAAGTCCTTGCAGTAGGGTAAGGCAACCATAAGCACTGCGATCGCTTCCGATGGTCCTCGATGTACCAATGTTTTAATACACTTCCTGGAGATGACGTGCGCTAGTGAGCGTCTCTACGTACGCTAATGGGTGTCTGCATTCATAGAGCGGTCGCTCGCACAGCCAAAGTGGGTGTGCTTATGCCTTGGCGAGCGATCGCTTCCCATGCCATCGCTTTGTCATGTTTGCATACGCTGGATGCGAGCGATCGCATCTAGCGAGCGGCTCTGAATTAGGTCCATAGTGTATTAGGCTTGCTTATCAACTAGAAAAACTTTTGCTATAAAAAAGAAGGGAATGAACAGCGCTAATATCAAAAGTATAAAATTAATATTAATAATAACCATGTGGGATCCAATAATACCACTCAGACACTTATTGCAAATAGTTTCTAAATACAAATATACAAACAAAAAATAGATAGTTAATACTATAGCATATATAATTACATAGAGGTTCTCCTGATCCAATGATCTAATATGGATTGGTTCAGAAATATAATGATAACATAAATTATACACAAACAAATAAAGACATAAGCACATTAATTAAAAATGTTGTTTTGAGATAATCAAATCCTCATGTGGAAGAGTGTAGCTCAGTCTGGTGAGTTCATTGTCCATAGGAAATATATGATATATAAAACACGATAATAGTCACTAGTTCAATTAGCAGCAAATATAAGAAAATGGAGTAATATTCCGGGGCAATCCGGATAATTATCCAGAAACAGTATATTGAATTACCAGCCTCATAGGATAGTCCGTTTGGAAAATTGTCTCCTGTGTAATAACAGATAACACTCACAGTGGCTTGGAAAAGATGGTAAAATTGATGCTGGTCCGGAACCTCCTGTGCAAAACTCCAGATCAAAGGGGAAATCTTTGGGGTGCTAAAATGCGTTTTCGTTGTGGAAACCCCCCACAGCTTCTTCAGTAGCTTCAGAAATAAAATGAATCCAAAATGGGGTTTAAATTAGTGGTGTGCACCGGCCACTTTTCGTGTTTTGTGTTTTGGTTTTGGATCTGGATCTTTCTTCGTGTTTTGGATCTGGATTGGTTTTGCCAAAACCACTCTTCTGGGTTTTGTGTTTTGGATCTGTATTTTTTTGAAAAAAAGCATAAAAACAGCTTATATCACAGAATTTGTGGGTTTTTCTGCTCCTATGCAATTATTAACCTCAATAACCTTCATTTCCACTCATTTCCAGTCTATTCTGAACACCTCACACCTCACAATATTGTTTTTCTGGCCAAAAGATTGCACCGAGGTAGCTGGATGACTATGCTAAGCGACACGAAGCGAAACTAGGCCCCAAACAGTACATACTGCAAAGAAAAAAAAGAGGTGCAAGATGGAATTGTCCTTGGGCCCTCCCACTCACCCTTATGTTGTATAAATAGGACATGCACACTTTAACAAACCAATCATATGAGCGCCAGGGTCTGCCACATGACTGTGGCTGAAATGATTGGTTCGTTTAGGCCCCCACAAAACAAGCTGGCAATTAATGTGTCCCTGCACAAACTGGCTCTACGGAGGCAAGATGTCGTCCTCATCCACCGATTCCTTCGATAAAACAGGAAAAAGGGATTTAGGTGTCCCTGGACTGCTTACGGTCTTAGCCAAAGTTTCTGAACTTGACAGTAACTTTTTATGAACACGCTGCAGGTGCCGTATAAGCTAGGATGTTCCTAGGTGGTTAACGTCCCTACCCCTACTTATTTCACCTTTACATATGGTACATATGGCAAGACAGTTGTTGTCCGGATTTGGATAGAAATATTGCCAGACCAAAGAGGTGGAATGTTTGGTCTTCTGCCCAGGCATGACCGTGATGGGCTTTTTCATCCCACGGACAACAACTGTCTCCCCCGGAGCCTGATTTAAACAAACCACATCACCATCAGAATCCTCATCGCCAACTTCCTCCTCAGCACCAGCTACACCAGTATCCTCATCCTGTTGTACTTCAACAGTGACATCTTCAATTTGCATATCAGCAAGTGGACTGTGGGTGCTCCATTCAGCACTTGCAGGGGGTGTGCAAATGGTGGAAAGAGCCACCTCTTCCCGTCCAGTGCTGGGAAGGTCAGGCATCGCAACCACCAGCACACTTGGACTCTCCTTGGGGATTTGTGATATCTTCTTAGAACGCACAGTTCTACGCTGTGCTTTTGCCAGCTTAACTCTTTTGATTTTTTTAGTGGGAGGAGGGCTTCCATCGTCATGTGAAGCTGAACCACTAGTCATGAACATAGGGAAAGACCTTAGCCATTCCTTGCCACTCCGTGTAGTAAATGGCATATTGGCAAGTTTAGGTTTCTCTTCAGATGATTTAAATGTTTTTTCAAGGTCATTTTCCTGAAAATTGCCATTTGGGATTGTATGTGCCCTCTACTATGACATTGGGCATCGGCCTTGGCAGACGACGTTGATGGCATGTTATCGTCTATGTCCTGACTAGTGGCAGCAGCTTCAGCACTAGGAGGAAGTGGTTCTTGATCTTTCCCTATTTTATTTTTATCGGAGAAAGTTTGGTCCTCCATTTATGTTATATTGATATATACGTGCGACTAAGGCGCACACAAACACAGAAAATAATTTTTTATTTTTGTTGGAGACTAGTGCACTTTGTGGGTTACACCACCCTTTAAGAAATGAGCCAGCCGGCCCTTTACTTATGGGACAAAGGCGCACGCTTGCCACTACTTTGTTGATACACGTGCGGCTACTGCGCACACAATTCACAAACACAAAAAAATATATTTTTTTATTTTGTTTGGAGTGCCCTTTGGGGGTTACAGCACCCTTTAGCGGTCAATCCAGCTGGCCCTTTATTTATGGGACACAGGCGCACGCTTGGCACTACTTTGTTGATGCAAGTGCGGCTACTGCGCACACAATTCACAAACACAAAAAAATATTTTTTTTTATTTTGTTTGGAGTGCCCTTTGGGGGTTACAGCACCCTTTAGCGGTCAATCCAGCTGGCCCTTTATTTATGGGACACAGGCGCACGCTTGGCACTACTTTGTTGATGCACATGCGGCTACTGCGCACACAATTCACAAACACAGAAAATATTTTTTTATTTTGTTTTGAGTGTACTTTGGGGGTTACAGCACCCTTTAACGGTCAAGCCAGCCGGCCCTTTACTTATGACACAGGCGCACGCTTGCCACTACTTTGTTGATGCACATGCGGCTACTGCGCACACAAATCACAAACACAGAAAATATTTTTTTATTTTGTTTGGAGTGTACTTTGGGGGTTACAGCACCCTTTAATGGTCAAGCCAGCTGGCCCTTTACTTATGACACAGGCGCACGCTTAGCACAACTTTGTTGATGCACGTGCGGCTACTGCGCACACAATTCACAAACACAAAAAAATAATTTTTTTTATTTTGTTTGGAGTGCCCTTTTGGGGGTTACAGCACCCTTTAGCGGTCAATCCAGCCGGCCCTTTATTTATGGGACACAGGCGCACGCTTGGCACTACTTTGTTGATGCACGTGCGGCTACTGCGCACACAATTCACAAACACAAAAAAATGTTTTTTTTTATTTTGTTTGGAGTGCCCTTTGGGGGTTACAGCACCCTTTAGCAGTCAATCTAGCCGGCCCTTTATTTATGGGACACAGGCGCACGCTTGGCACTACTTTGTTGATGCACATGCGGCTACTGCGCACACAAATCACAAACACAGAAAATATTTTTTTATTTCGTTTGGAGTGTACTTTGGGGGTTACAGCACCCTTTAACGGTCAAGCCAGTCGGCCCTTTACTTATGACACAGGCGCATGCTTGGCACTACTTTGTTGATGCACGTGCGGCTACTGCGCACACAATTCACAAACACAGAAAATATTTTTTTATTTTGTTTGGAGTGTACTTTGGGGGTTACAGCACCCTTTAACGGTCAAGCCAGCCGGCCCTTTACTTATGACACAGGCGCATACTTGGCACTACTTTGTTGATGCACGTGCGGCTACTGCGCACACAATTCACAAACACAAAAAAATATATTTTTTTATTTTGTTTGGAGTGCCCTTTGGGGGTTACAGCACCCTTTAATGGTCAAGCCAGCTGGCCCTTTACTTATGACACAGGCGCACGCTTAGCACAACTTTGTTGATGCACGTGCGGCTACTGCGCACACAATTCACAAACACAAAAAAATAATTTTTTTTATTTTGTTTGGAGTGCCCTTTTGGGGGTTACAGCACCATTTAGCGGTCAATCCAGCTGGCCCTTTATTTATGGGACACAGGCGCACGCTTGGCACTACTTTGTTGATGCAAGTGCGGCTACTGCGCACACAATTCACAAACACAAAAAAATATTTTTTTTTATTTTGTTTGGAGTGCCCTTTGGGGGTTACAGCACCCTTTAGCGGTCAATCCAGCTGGCCCTTTATTTATGGGACACAGGCGCACGCTTGGCACTACTTTGTTGATGCACATGCGGCTACTGCGCACACAATTCACAAACACAGAAAATATTTTTTTATTTTGTTTTGAGTGTACTTTGGGGGTTACAGCACCCTTTAACGGTCAAGCCAGCCGGCCCTTTACTTATGACACAGGCGCACGCTTGCCACTACTTTGTTGATGCACATGCGGCTACTGCGCACACAAATCACAAACACAGAAAATATTTTTTTATTTTGTTTGGAGTGTACTTTGGGGGTTACAGCACCCTTTAATGGTCAAGCCAGCTGGCCCTTTACTTATGACACAGGCGCACGCTTAGCACAACTTTGTTGATGCACGTGCGGCTACTGCGCACACAATTCACAAACACAAAAAAATAATTTTTTTTATTTTGTTTGGAGTGCCCTTTTGGGGGTTACAGCACCCTTTAGCGGTCAATCCAGCCGGCCCTTTATTTATGGGACACAGGCGCACGCTTGGCACTACTTTGTTGATGCACGTGCGGCTACTGCGCACACAATTCACAAACACAAAAAAATGTTTTTTTTTATTTTGTTTGGAGTGCCCTTTGGGGGTTACAGCACCCTTTAGCAGTCAATCTAGCCGGCCCTTTATTTATGGGACACAGGCGCACGCTTGGCACTACTTTGTTGATGCACATGCGGCTACTGCGCACACAAATCACAAACACAGAAAATATTTTTTTATTTCGTTTGGAGTGTACTTTGGGGGTTACAGCACCCTTTAACGGTCAAGCCAGTCGGCCCTTTACTTATGACACAGGCGCATGCTTGGCACTACTTTGTTGATGCACGTGCGGCTACTGCGCACACAATTCACAAACACAGAAAATATTTTTTTATTTTGTTTGGAGTGTACTTTGGGGGTTACAGCACCCTTTAACGGTCAAGCCAGCCGGCCCTTTACTTATGACACAGGCGCATACTTGGCACTACTTTGTTGATGCACGTGCGGCTACTGCGCACACAATTCACAAACACAAAAAAATATATTTTTTTATTTTGTTTGGAGTGCCCTTTGGGGGTTACAGCACCCTTTAACGGACAAGCCAGCCGGCCCTTTACTTATGGGACACAGGTGCACGCTTGGCGCTGCTCCTTTGTTGATGCACGTGCAGCCACAGTGCACCCAATTCACAAACATAGAAAACATTTTTTTATTTTGTTTGGAGGTTACAGCACCCTTTATCGGTCAATCCAGCCGGCCCTTTATTTATGGGACACAGGCGCACGCTTGGCACTACTTTGTTGATGCACGTGCGGTTACTGCGCACACAATTCACAAGCACAAAAAAATATTTTTTTTAATTTTGTTTGGAGTGCCCTTTGGGGGTTACAGCACCCTTTAACGGACAAGCCAGCCGGCCTTTTACTTATGGGACACAGGCGCATGCTTGGCACTACTTTGTTGATGCATGTGCGGCTACTGCGCACACAATTCACAAACACAAAAAAATATATTTTTTTATTTTGTTTGGAGTGCCCTTTGGGGGTTACAGCACCCTTTAACGGACAAGCCAGCCGGCCCTTTACTTATGGGACACAGGTGCACGCTTGGCGCTGCTCCTTTGTTGATGCACGTGCAGCCACAGTGCACCCAATTCACAAACATAGAAAACATTTTTTTATTTTGTTTGGAGGTTACAGCACCCTTTATCGGTCAATCCAGCCGGCCCTTTATTTATGGGACACAGGCGCACGCTTGGCACTACTTTGTTGATGCACGTGCGGTTACTGCGCACACAATTCACAAACACAAAAAAATATTTTTTTTAATTTTGTTTGGAGTGCCCTTTGGGGGTTACAGCACCCTTTAACGGACAAGCCAGCCGGCCTTTTACTTATGGGACACAGGCGCACGCTTGGCGCTGCTCCTTTGTTGATGCACGTGCTGCCACAGTGCACACAATTCACAAACACAGAAAAAATATATATTTTTTTAGCACTTGGGGGGAGTACCCCTGACGGACAGAGCACCCCCTGGACAACACTACAGTACCCCTTTAGGACTGGGACACTGCACAGGACTTTGAAGTGGACACAGCCCCTATGGACAACTGACTGCACAACACAGTCCAGCCAGCCCCTATGGACTTTGAAGTAGTGGACACAGCCCCTATGGACAACAGCAGCACAGCGCAGCACAGCACAACACTATACTGCACTACACTACACTACACTACACTACAACAGTACACTACACTACACAGCACAGCCATCCCTAACTCCCACCCTCCCTCTTCACTGTTCACAGCCGAGTGAGAAAATGGCGCCGACACGTGTACCTTATATAGGATCCAAAACCCGCGAGACCCGGAAGGCGGGATGATGACGTTTTGCCTCGATTTCAGATCCGAGTCAGGCGGGAAAAGTCGAGCCTGACTCGGATCGGCCAAGGATCGGGGGGGCTCGGGGGGGTTCGGATTTCAGAAATCCGAACCCGCTCACCCCTAGTTTAAATACCCTGATACTAATTGCAGAGACAAATCAGCTGCAGTCATTAAAATCAGTCAGAACCAAGCCGTATAGAAAAATGAAAAATATTGAAGTATGCATAGTAGGAGAAAACCTCAATAGGCATAAAGTATCTAATAGAATAACAATACACCAATAAATATATAAAGATCTAAAATACATTCATTGAATACCTGTACTCATGTACGCTTCCGCATCATGTGACACGGACTTATCTCCTGAGTCACGTGAATCACTAATGCGGAAGGGGAGCCGCCCAGCGTGTCAGCGGTCATGTGTTGTAAACATACACATGCCGCTTTGGCGTCCTTCGCTCCTTAGCAACCCAGTCCATCGGCGGTCACGTGTACACACACTCGTGTCACTGGACCTCGCTGATAAGCAGCTGATCTTTATCTTCATTGGTAGATGCGCACCGGAATATGGTGGGACAGTAGTGCATATCCCTTTGGACTGAAGTCCCTTAATTATGTGGCATAGTTTTGAATTATTGATACCAATAAGGCATCAATAATCGGAGATTTTCATGGTGCATTAACGTAGATATTTAGTCCATTCACAGGTGTAATCATCGGTAACCCAAAAAAGTATATATAGACAATACATCATAAAATGCACATTGAATATACTACTCTAAAAAATTTACATCGAAATATTAATAACATACATCTATGTATAAATAATTCTCTTCTATCAATACATCTTAACAATAGCAAATGTCAACCCTATCTGAGACAGAGATATATAGGTGGGTAAAACATAATTGGAAGATAGAGTACTTCTCTTGTGGATATTCATAGGAGCTAGCTTATAGCTATTATATTGTATGCCTACTTATCGGAAAGGTAATCATTAAACAGATCCTGTCTGCCTAATCTAACCCCATCGATATGAGAACTAAGAAATTTAATTAATTATTAATCAAAGGCATAGTCCAATATAACGAACCATAGTGGACATAACATCTATAATGCATTTGTGATATTCATCTGAATATGTAATAGGAATCCTTCATCAATCTAGCTAAACTAAGGACATGGTGTCCTAGCTAAGTGGGGAGATATACAGTAGAGCATGATATGAGGACATATTAATGGGTTTTAGACACATTCATATAGGAATAGGTTCTTGACTTTCATAAGGGGTGTCCCTATTCTTGGGAGAAGGAGCAAATGATCGGTGATGGGGACCCTATCTACCTGATCTAACTCCATCAACTGAGTGGAAACTATAGAACAGAGTTGAACTCAACTGATTAATTTAAACTCTCTGGGTGCAGTGAATTCAGTCTAAACATCCAATATACCTCTTGATAGCAAAGGGTCTTAAACCCATTGCCCCCTCGTACACACAAAGACATCGTATAATGTCTTTGTGTGTATATATATATATATATATATATATATATTTGAACGTAAAATCCCAGTATACAGAACTACATTTTAAAGCAAATGCAATAAACACAATTCAAGTGCAAATATATATATATACAGTAGAGACAAAGAAGGTGGCACTGGAGGGCTTAATTGCAAAATATTTACTCCAACGTTTCAGGGCATATACAGCCCTTTTGTCAAGGTTACATAAGAACAAAAACAAGTCTTACCTTAAATACTGTCACCCGAGTGTGCAAGTGCTGGCTCCGGGGATGGCACGCGTCTGCACGTTGTAGGGAGCGTCTCCCGGTGATGACGTAAACATGAGGCAGTCTCTTTAGTTGTCATGGCTACCAGACGCTATCCGTGCTGGAGCCGCTGTGTGCAAATAAAAGTGAATTACCAGACCACCACCAATTAAAATAACACAGTTGTTAAACAAAGAAATGGAGCGAAGAATAGTACATGTATAAAGCAATGGTAATTGTTGTTGAAAAACGATGAATCTAAACTATTAAAGAAATAGATGTTGAAGTTTAAAGCGCATTCCAGCAAATTTTGTCATTAAGTCCAAACGGTGCAATGGTATTGAGTTTTATGATCCATTTAGCTTCCAGTCGCAATAATTGTCCAGCTCTATGCCTCCTCTTAGATTTGTAGGGACATGATCTATTATTTTATGTTGGAAAGTGGCAAGATTGTGTCCTCTCTCCACAAAGTGCCGTGCGACCGGTTGGTCACTGTTTTTGCCTGAAATAGCAGATCTTATGGCGGTGCGATGGAGCGCAATCCTCTCACGCTTGGTTCTAATGGTTTTTCCCACGTAATATAATCCACAAGGACATATAATAATGTATATTATATACGTTGATGTACAGGTCAAAACGTGGTTGATCTTATACAGTATTTTTTGTTGTTATGCGGGTGTTTGAACTCACCCCCCGTAATCATATTTCGGCATGTGGTGCATTGAAGGCATTTATAACAGCCATTAGCCTTCCTTAAAAAGGTGGTGTCTTGTTCATATGTCTTGAAGCCACTAATATCAGTATGTACAATCATGTCTCTGATGTTACGGCCTCTTAAGAAACAGGTCATAGGTTTAGTGCCTCGAAAACATGGTAATTCACTGTCCGTGGCTAAAATGGGCCATAATGCTTTGCTAGCTTGTTGCATGACAGGACTAGATGTGGACTGATGTTGCTTCCAAGTAATTACCGATCTGTTGTTTTTTTTAACAGTAGGTTGTAATAAGGTGGTTCTATTAATCTTCTTGACTTCTCTCTTTTGTTCTTCCAATAGTTTCGTGTCATACCCTCTGTCACGAAATTCTTGCACGATTGAGTCCAAGGCAGTATCCACCATAGCAGGGTCACTAGTGATCCTCGCAGCTCGCATAATTTGTGACCGGGGGAGACCCCGTTTTAAGGAAGCAGGGTGATGGCTTGAGGCTAAGAGCAGACTGTTTTTATCTGTATTTTTTGTATATACAGAAGTCCTAATCACACCATGGTCTAATGTGACTTGTACATCCAAATAGTTTAAAGTTGTAAAACTGTACTGGAAAGTCAGTTTTATGGGTGAATCTCTGTTATTAATCCTGAACATTAATGTATTAAGGAGATCTTATCCGCCCGTCCAGAACATGAATAAGTCGTGTATAGCGACAGAAAAATTTATATGTTTCGATATTTCTGGGTCATGAAAGAACATTTGTTGTTC
>JAUIMM010000651.1:8397500-8495000 GCA_031769625.1 Taudactylus pleione
GCCAGGAAGAGATCCGTGGGGGCGAGGCATCCCGGCCAGGGTTCCAGGAGAGCATGGTAGATTCTGCGAGCGAGGTGTCCCTGCCCGAGCTCCAGGAGAGCATGGGAGGTTCTGTGAGTGAGGCATCCCTGCCCTAGCTCCAGGAGAGCATAGGTGATTCTGTGAGTGAGGCATCCCTGTTTGTGCTCCAGGAGAGCATGGGAGATTCTGCTAGTGAGGCGTCCCTGCCCGAGCTCAAGGAGAGCATGGGAGATTCTGTGAGCAATGTAGCCTGGCCCAGGTCTCCAGGTGAGCATGGGAGATTCTGCGAGCGAGGCGTCCCTGTCTGGGCTCCAGGCGAGCATGGGAGATTCTGTGAGCGAGGCATCCCTGCCCGAGCTCCAGGAGAGCATGGGAGATTCTGAGAGCGAGGCGTCCTTATTTGAGCTCCAGGAGAGCATGGGAGATTCTGCGAGCAATGCAGCCTGGCCAGGGCTCCAGGAAAGCATGGGAGATTATGCGAGCAACACAGCCTGGCCAGGGCTCCAGAAGGGCATGGGAGATTCTGTGAGCATGGAGTCCCTGCCCAGGCTCCAGGAGAGCATGGAAGAATCTGTGAGCAATGCAGCCTGGCCAGGGCTCCAGGAGAACATGGGAGATTCTGCGATCGAGGCATCCCTGCCCGAGCTCCAAGAGAGCATGGGAGATTCTGTAAGCAGCGCAGCCTTGCCAGGGCTCCAGGAGAGCCAGAGAGATTCTGTGTTCGAGGCATTCCTACCCGAGCTCCAGGAGGGCATGGGAGATTCTGCAAGCGAGGCATCCCTATTTGAGCTCCAGGAGAGCATGGGATATTCTGCGAGTGAGGCATCCCTGCCCGGGCTCCAGGAAAGCATGGGAGATTCTGCAAGCAATGCACCCTGGCCAGGGCTCCAGGAGAGTATGGGAGATTCTGCGAGTGAGGCATCCCTGCCCGAGCTCCAGGAGAGCATGGGAGATTCTGTGAGCAATGCAGCCTGGCCAGGGCTCCAGGAGAGCATGAGAGATTCTGTGAGCAATGCAGCCTGGCCAGGGCTCCAGGAGAGCTTTTGGAGATTCTGCGAGCGAGGCATCCATGACCGGACTCCAGGAGAGCATGGGAGATTCTGTGTGCAACCCAGCCTGGCCAGGGCTCCAGGAGAGCATGGGAGATTCTGTGAGCGAGGCATCCCTGCCTGAGCTCCAGGAGAGCATGGGAGATTCTGCGAGAGAGGCATCCCTGCCCGAGCTCCAGGAGAGCATGGGAGATTCTGTAAGCGAGGCATCCATCCCCGGGCTCCAGGAGAGCATGGGAAATTCTGTGAGCAACGCAGCCTGGCCCGGGCTCCAGGAGAGCATGGGAGATCCTGTGAGCGAGGCTTGCCAGGCCATGGCTCCAGGAGAGCATGGGAGATTCTGCGAGTGAGGCATCCCTGCCCGGGCTCCAAGAGAGCATGGGAGATTCTGTGAGCAAAGCAGCCTGGCCAGGGCTCCAGGAGAGCTTTTGGAGATTCGTCGAGCGAGGCATCCCTGCCTGGGCTCCAGGAGAGCATTGGAAATTCTTCAAGCGAGGTGTCCCTGCCTGGGCTCCAAGAGAGCATGGGAGATTCAGTGAGCAAAGCATCCTGGCCAGGGCTCCAGGAGAGCTTTTGAAGATTCTGCAAGCGAGGCGTCCCTGCCCGGGCTCCAGGAGAGCATGGGAAATTTTTCGATCGAGGCGTCCCTGCCCGAGCTCCAAGAGAGCATGGGAGATTATGCAAGCGAGGCGTCCATGCCCGGGCTCCAGGAGAGCATGGGAAATTCTGCAAGCAATGCAGCCTGGCCAGGGCTCCAGGAGAGCATGAGAGATTCTGTGAGCAATGCAGCCTGGCCAGGGCTACAGGAGAGCATGGGAGATTCTGCGAGCGAGGCATCCCTGCCCGGGCTCCAGGAGAGCATGAGAGATTCTGTGACTAACGTAGCCTGGCCAGGGCTCCAGGAGACCATGGGAGATTCTGTGATTGAGGCATCCCTGCCCGAGCTCCAGGAGAGCATGGGAGATTCTGCGAGTGAGGCGTCCCTGCCAGGGCACCAGTAGAGCATGGAAGAGGGGCCAGGGCCTTGGAAGGCGTCGCGGTTCTGGCGGCATCTGGTGAGCTCTCGCTGGCCCTTGAAAATCTGGGGGAGAGGGTATAAATCTCACGCCGGGCCCTTCCCGTGGATCACCCCAGCTGCGGTTGGCGCCACTCCCCCCCGGCTCCCCCCGGTCTGTCCGCTCTCCCCCTCCTCGGCCGGCGCCTACCAGCTGACTTAGAACTGGTGCGGACCAGGGGAATCCGACTGTTTAATTAAAACAAAGCATCGCGAGGGCCCGCGGCGGGTGTTGACACGATGTGATTTGTGCCCAGTGCTCTGAATGTCGAAGTGAAGAAATTCAATGAAGCGCAGGTAAATGGCGGGAGTAACTATGACTCTCTTAAGGTAGCCAAATGCCTCATCATGTAGTTAGTGATGCGCAAGAATGGATGAATGAGATTCCCACTGTCCCTACCTACTATCTAGCGAAACCACAGCCAAGGGAACGGGCTTGGCGTAATCAGCGGGTAAAGAAGACTCTGTTGAGCTTGACTCTAATCTGCAACTGTGAAGAGACATGAGAGGTGTAGGATAAGTGGGATGCCCCCGGTCCCCTTCCGCGGGGCCACGGGGCGCCGTCGGTGAAATACCACTACTCTTATAGTTTTTTCACTTTGCCGGTGAGGCGGGGGGGCGAGCCCCGAGCGGGCTCTTGCTTCTGGCTCCAAGCGCCCGGACCTTCACCCGGCCGGTGCGACCCGCTCCGGGGACAGTGGTAGGTGGGGAGTTTGACTGGGGCGGTACACCTGTCAAACCATAACGCAGGTGTCCTAAGGCGAGCTCAGGGAGGACAGAAACCTCCCGTGGAACAGAAGGGCAAAAGCTCGCTTGATCTTGATTTCCAGTATGAATACAGACCGTGAAAGCGGGGCATCACGATCCTTCTGACTTTTTGGGTTTTAGGCAGGAGGTGTCAGAAAAGTTACCACAGGGATAACTGGCTTGTGGCGGCCAAGCGTTCATAGTGATGTCACCTCTTCCTATCATTGTGAAGCAGAATTCACCAAGCGTTGGATTGTTCACCCACTAATAGGGAATGTGAGCTGGGTTTAGACTGTCATGAGACAGGTTAGTTTTACCCTACTGATGAGGTGTTGTCACCATAGTAATCCTGCTCAGTACGAGAGGAGAGGAGGTTCAGACATTTGGTGTATGTGCTTGGCTGAGGAGCCAATGGGGCGAAGCTACCATCTGTGGCATTATGACTGAACGCCCCTAAGTCAGAATCCCCCCTAAGCGCGATGATACCGAAGCGCCGTCGAGCCACGGTTGGCCTGGGATAGCCAGGCCTGTCCCCCCCGAGAGCCAGTGCCCGGCACGTAGGGCCGCTCGCCACGGGACCAGAGCGCGGACTGAAGTGGGCCGCCTGTCTCCCGCAGCGCATCGCATGTTTGCTGGTCATCCGGTGCTAAATCATTCATAGACGACCTGATTCTGGGTCAGGGTTTCATGCGTAGCAGAGCAGCTCCCTCGCTGCGATATATTGAAAGTCATCCTTCGAGCCAAGCTTTTGTCGACTCCAGGTGGGTGTGGCCGCGCGCGCCGCGCACCCGACGACTCCTGCCCCAGCCGGCCCGACTTGGTCCAGAGAGAAGGGGGAGACTGCCGGGGCCCTTTCCCTTGGGTCCCTCTCTCACCTCGGCGGCATCCGCGGGCTTAACGGTCGGCCGGACCACACCATCCCCGGGCTTAAGGGCCGGCGGGGAGGGCGAGGGCGAAGGCTCTCAGATGCGATCCGCCCCTCTGAGAACTTGGCTGGCGCCGGCGCCTCCGTGGCCTCAGCGGACGGGAGAGGTGGTCCCCCGGGTCCCGCTCCCACCCTTGGCAGGTCCCTCCCCAGGCTTAACGGTCGTTTTTTGTTGGGGAGGATTGGGGCGGGACTTTTTTGCTTTATTGGGAGGGGGGCAGTCTACCCGGGCTTAGGTGTCGGCATCTTTTTTTATTGGGAGGGGTTCAGTCTACCCAGGTTTAGGTGTCATCATATTTTTCATAGGTGGTGAGAGAGCCACCAGCTTCCCCTCTCTGGGGTTAAGGGTTGACAGGCTGGCACGTGCTGGGACTCGAGGCGTGATTGGTTCTTTCAAAAAGGCGCACAGCAACACACACAGAACCAGGCAGCTTAGGGTTTTTGCTGCGTCACACACAGAACCAGGAAGCTTCAGGTTTTCGTGCCACGGTGGGGAGGCTTCTCCAGCTGGACTGCTTTCGCTGTGCCGGTAGGTGTCGGCCTTTTGCTTTGTTTACCATGCATATGTTATCGCGGGAGGGCTAATCCTTATTTTTCTGGTTTCTTTTAAAGGTGGAAAATATGGACCTAAGCATTGCACCCGGTGACATCACTGACAACAGCACTGACGGCAGTAACAAAGACTATCTCCCTCACTCCTCTGAGGTGGACAGTTTGGAAGACAGCAGCGGGGATGAGCGGGCCCGTCATGGGACACAGATGCTGGCTGAGGGTCACTCTGCTATCAAAGAATCCCCAATATCTGGCCCAGGTTTCTGCACCTCAAAAAAAAACCATGCTGTGCCAGTCCATGTACTTGACAAAAAATGTGATGGCTCAAAGCTGTATAAAAAAAAGAACTATTGTGTATGGTGCAAGAAACCATTCTCAAAAATTGCAAGGCATGTGTAGGCCATCCACTGCGATGAGCCTGAGGCAGCCCGTCAGTGAGCTACCCAAAGAGCTCAAGGGAAAGGCAGCTACAGCTTAACCTGATGCGCAACCGGGAGAACTTTGCCCATAATGCCGGGGTTCAACGTGAGGGCTGCGGTGTCCTACTTCCATGCAAGCAGCCTGGTGAAGCTGTGGCTCCCCAAGACTTCATGCATTGCGCATATTGCCAGGGCCTTTTCTCAAGGCAACACCTATGGCGTAATGTGAAAAGGTGCCTGCTGAAAAGAGGTTCTGCCAACACCAAACCAGAGAGGACCAGAGTGCAATCCCTCTGTGCTTATGCCACTCCCGTTCCACCGGGTGTTGGGAAGGGCCTCTGGAAGGTGCTGTGTGATATGATTCACGATGATGTGGTACAGGTAATAAAGAGTGACCCTTGCATCATGCAGTTTGGGCTCCACCTCTATAACCAGCATGGTTTGGATGTCAGTAAGCATGATTATATACGGCAGAAGCTTAGAGAGGTGGTGCGACTGTTACTGCATGCCAGGATGGTTAGTCCTCTGAGGAGCATGGCAGAGTTCATCTGCCCTGCAAACTTCCTGCAGGTCATAACTGCCATAAGGAGCCTGGCCGGCTATGCTGAATTGACGAATACCTATAAGGTACCCTCACTGGACCTGAAAGTGGGCCATAGCCTCCAAAAAATATCTACCACGGTTGAGTGCCAGGCACTTATGGAGGGCCATGCCCCAACTGTGGAGAGTGCACAGAGCTTCCAAAAACTATACAAGGCAAGGTGGAGCGAGATGATCTCAGCTGCTGCCCTCAAAACCCTGGAGGAGCAAAAATGGAACACCCCCCCTTCAATCTTTCACTGATGATGTAAAACAGTAAAACAGTTGCACCTTTATCTCACCGACAGACAGCGGGAGTACCTAGAGGATTTGTCCACCCACCCGACCACAAAGAAGTGGTTGCTGCTGGCCACGGTGACCCTCACACAGCTAATCCTATTCAACCGATGTAGAGAAGGTGAGGTCTCAAAGATGATGCTTTGCTCTTTTGCATCTCGGCACACAGCCGCTTTTCTGGCACTGACAGGGCCAGCGCAACATCACCCTGTAAATCAGCTATGTCAGCACTTCACACGCATTGAGATTCCTGGTAAGAGAGTCAGGAAAATTCCTGTCCTCCTGTCCCCTTGCATGCAGAGGGCAAAAAAGCAACTCACAGAGAAAAGGGTAGAGTGTGGTGTCAGTCTTGACAATGTCTATATGTTGCAAGACCCTCCGCCTTGTCACACCTTAGAGGATCCGACTGCATTCGTCTCTATGCACGGGCATGTGGGGCCAAGCATCCAGAAGCTCTCTCCTCTACCAGGCTTTGGAAACATGTGGCCAGCCTCTCGAGGGTGCTGAACATGAGTGACATGGAGATGGATCAGCTAGCCGATTTCCTAGGGCACGATATCCGGGTGCACCGCCAGTACTACCACCTCCCTGAAGGTACCCTGCAATTGCCCAAAATTAGCAAACTCTTCGTTGCCCTCCAGCAAGGTCGATTGGCTGACTTTAAGGGTCAAAGCCTGGAAGAGATCTTCATTGATCCCAACGGTAAGTAGCATGGGTCCTCACCCAACTGGTTGTTCCATGGGCTGACAGTCTAAGGGGGATACTGTGACCGGGGATCTCTGTTTATCTCTGTATTTCCATAGCCAATCCCGCTAGCCAGTGATGAGTCTGATGATGAGCCAGAGGTGGAAGCTGGAGCAGTGCATGTGGAGGAGGGAGATGCCAGTGCAACGAAAGTGATGGAGAGGCATGCGGCCATGGGTACTAAAGGTGTGTGTCTGTCAAATCCATTGGGTGGCTTGGGCTGGCGGTGGGTTTTTTGGGTGACTGATCTCTTCCTTGTCTTGCATAGGTAATTGCGTGGGTTCTAAAAAGAAACCGTGGAGCAGAAAAGAAGTAGCAGCTGTTGAGAGACACCTGATGTGATTCATCCTCTCCTGCAAGGTGTCCGGCAAAAAAGATTGCAAGGCCTGCCTAGTCACTGAGAAGCAGGCTCTGAAGGCTAGGAACTGGCTGTCGGTCAAGTACTACATAAAAAAACAAATAACTGCTATCAAGCGAAAGTGTACAGCCTGAATAAAATTTCTGTTGGTCCAACCAAGGCGTCTTTTCTATTTACTTTGGTGAAACCATTAAGTGGTCATAGCAAAGGGCGTACCCACATGGTTAGGAATACCTGACTAGGTCCCGGTGAGGCATAGGGAGTACCCACATGGTTAGGAATACCTGACTAGTCCCGGTGAGGCATATGGAGTACCCACATGGTTAGGAAAAACTGACTAGGTCCAGGTGAGGCATAATGGTGTCTGTCAGCAAGCTATACGGCACATGCGCACCGGGTGATGTGATATAGATACCCGCCAGCATGCACGGGTTGCTGATCAAACTGTTTGGGCAATGGGAAGCAGGCATCCCCACGATGGACGATCCAGTCATGGGTCCTGAAAAGGTCACAAGAACAAGTGTGTGTGTAAGGTGGCACACAGAATAGGGGGGTGCTAGCGGGAATGACCGCTACTAGGGGCTCTGTATAGGGGGGCCACTACAGAAGGCACTGTATGGGGGAGTGGCCACTACTGGGGGCTCTGTATAGGGGGGATTACTACTGGGGGCAATGCATAGGAGGGACTACTAATGGGGGCACTGTATAGGGCGGACTACTACTGAGGTCAATGCATGGGGGGGATTACTACTGGGTGCAATGCATAGGGAGGACTACTACTGGGGGCAATGCATAGGGGGATTACAACTGGGGGCAATGCATAGGGGGGACTACTACTGGGGGCAATGAATAGGGGGAACTACTACTGGGGCACTGCATATGGGGGACTACTACTGGGGACAATGCATAGGGGGGATTAGTACTGGGGGCAATGCATAGGGGGAACTACTACTGGGAGCACTGCATAGGGGGGCTACTATTGGGGCAATGCATAGAGGGGATTACTACTGGGGGCACTGCGTAGGGGGATCACTTCTGGAGGCACTGTATATGGGGCACTACCGGGGGCACTGTATAGGGGGACCACTACTGGGGGCACTGTATATTGGGCACTACTGGGGCACTGCATAGGGGGACCACTACGAGGGCACTGCATAGGGGGGCTCAAAGCATAATCTTGTACCTGGGTCCACTACTCTCTAGTTCCGCCACTGGATAGACATATAATTATGTAATGGCAACTATGCTGTGATATATAATACATATAATTATGTTATGGAGACTGTCCTATGATATGCATATAATTATGTTATGATACTATACTGTGATATACACATTATTATGTTATGATACTGTACTGTGATATACATATAATTATGTTATGGCAACTATGCTGTGATATGCATATAATTATTGTTTGGAGTCTGCTATGCTATACATATATTAATTAGGGGTGAGCGGGTTCGGATTTCTGAAATCCGAACCCCCCCGAGCCCCCCCGATCCGAGGCCGATCCGAGTCAGGCTCGACTTTTCCCGCCTGACTCGGATCTGAAATCGAGGCAAAACGTCATCATCCCGCCTTCCGGGTCTCGCGGGTTTTGGATCCTATATAAGGTACCTGCGTCAGCGCCATTTTCTCACTCGGCTGTGGACAGTGAAGAGGGAGGGTGGGAGTTAGGGCTGGCTGGGCTGTGTAGTGTAGTGTAGTGTAGTGTAGTGTAGTGCAGTGTAGTGTTGTGCTGTGCTGCGCTGTGCTGCTGTTGTCCATTGGGGCTGTGTCCACTCCTTCAAAGTCCATAGGGGCTGGCTGGACTGTGTTGTGCAGTCAGTTGTCCATAGGGGCTGTGTCCACTCCAAAGTTCTGTGCAGTGTCCCAGTCCTAAAGGGGTGCTGTAGTGTTGTCCAGGGGTTGCTCTGTCCATCAGGGGTGCTCCCCCCAAGTGCAAAAAAAAAATAATATTTTTTCTGTGTTTGTGAATTGTGTGCACTGTGGCTGTACGTGCGTCAACAAAGGAGCAGCGCCAAGCGTGCGCCTGTGTCCCATTAGTAAAGGGACAGCTGGCTTGTCCGTTAAAGGGTGCTGTAACCCCCAAAGTACACTCCAAACAAAATAAAAAAATATTTTCTGTGTTTGTGAATTGTGTGCGCAGTAGCCGCATGTGCATCAACAAAGTAGTGCCAAGCGTGCGCCTGTGTCATAGTAAAGGGCCGGCTGGCTTGACCGTTAAAGGGTGCTGTAACCCCCAAAGTACACTCCAAACAAAATAAAAAAATATTTTCTCTGTTTGTGAATTGTGTGCGCAGTAGCCGCACGTGCATCAACAAAGTAGTGCCAAGCGTGCGCCTGTGTCATAAGTAAAGGGCCACCTGGCTTGACTGTTAAAGGGTGCTGTAACCCCCAAAGTACACTCCAAACAAAATAAAAAAATATTTTCTCTGTTTGTGAATTGTGTGCGCAGTAGCCGCACGTGCATCAACAAAGGAGCAGCGCCAAGCGTGCGCCTGTGTCATAAGTAAAGGGCCGGCTGGCTTGACCGTTAAAGGGTGCTGTAACCCCCAAAGTACACTCCAAACAAAATAAAAAAATATTTTCTGTGTTTGTGAATTGTGTGCACTGTGGCTGCACGTGCATCAACAAAGGAGCAGCACCAAGCGTGCGCCTGTGTCCCATAAATAAAGAGCCGGCTGGCTCATTTCTTAAAGGGTGGTGTAACCCACAAAGTGCACTACTCTCCAGCAAAAATAAAAAAATATTTTCTGTGTTTGTGAATTGTGTGCGCAGTAGCCGCACGTGCATCAACAAAGTAGTCCCAAGCTTGCGCCTGTGTCATAAGAAAAGGGCCGGCTGGCTTGACTGTTAAAGGGTGCTGTAACCCCCAAAGTACACTCCAAACAAAATTAAAAAATATTTTCTGTGTTTGTGAATTGTGTGCGCAGTAGCCGCACGTGCATCAACAAAGTAGTGCCAAGCGTGCACCTGTGTCATAAGTAAAGGGCCGGCTGGCTTGACCGTTAAAGGGTGCTGTAACCCCCAAAGTACACTCCAAACAAAATAAAAAAAAAATTTCTGTGCTTTTGAATTGTGTGCGCAGTAGCCGCACGTGCATCAACAAAGGAGCAGCGCCAAGCGTGCGCCTGTGTCATAAGTAAAGGGCTGGCTGGCTTGACCGTTAAAGGGTGCTGTAACCCCCAAAGTACACTCCAAACAAAATAAAAAAATATTTTCTGTGTTTGTGAATTGTGTGCACTATGGCTGCACGTGCATCAACAAAGGAGCAGCGCCAAGCGTGCACCTGTGTCCCATAAGTAAAGAGACGGCTGGCTCATTTCTTAAAGGGTGGTGTATCCCACAAAGTGCACTACTCTCCAGCAAAAATAAAAAAATATTTTCTGTGTTTGTGTGCGCCTTAGCCGCACGTATATATCAATATAACATAAATGGAGGACCAAACTTTGGCCCTCATTCAGAGCCGTACGCTCTGAGCAGAGCGCACGCTCTGAATGAGGGCCGCCCTCCTAAAAAATGGAGCGTCCTCATGGACGCTCGTATAGCTGTGGGTCACCACCCACAGCCTATACGAGCGTGCAGTTTGTTGGCCGCGATGGTCTTGACCATCGCGACCATCGAAACTGCGAGCCGGAGCCTGCGGTTGAGGTTTTCAACCGCAAGCTCCGGAGTGATTTTGGCTCTATCAGAGCCAAAATCACTCCCACTGACATCACTAGTGATGTCAGTGGGCCGGCTTCTGACGGGAGGCGTTCCCGTGGGAACGCCCCCGTCAGGGAGGCACGCCCCCGGCACACCCACCAAAGGGGGTGTGCTGTCAATCAACATCGACAGCACGCCCCCTTTGATCAGACACAATGAGCGAAGGACTTTCCTTCGCTCGTCGCGTCTGGCGCATGCGCACGACGGAGCTCCCTCCATCGTGCGCATGCTCAGTGCAGAACATCGACCCACTTGCGCGCGGACAGCCGCTCACGAGTGGGTCTGAATCAGGGCCTTTCTCCGATAAAAATAAAATAGGGAAAGATCAAGAACCACTTCCTCCTAGTGCTGTTGCTGCTGCTGGGAGTTGTTCATCATCCCAGAGAGGAAGTAGGAACACCACTACTTTTACTAAACAATTGACCCTCCAACAGTCCCTAGCGAGGAGGATGAAGTACGACAGCAGTCATCCTGAAGCAAAACGTATAACTGAGGCCTTGACTGCTATGTTGGTGTTAGACGTGCGTCCGGTTTCCGCCATTAGTGCAGTGGGCTTTAGACAATTGATGGAGGTAGTGTGTCCCCGGTTCCAAATCCCGTCTAGATTCCACCTGCATCCTCAAAGAAGCAGCGACAAGCGTGCATCTGTCTGTTGAAGGGTGATGTAACCCTCAAAGTGCGCTCCACAAACAATAAAAAAATTCTTTTTTTTTCTCTTTGTGAAATGTGTGGGCTGTTGCCGCACCTGCATCCTTAAAGCAGCAGCGACAAGCGTGCGTCTGTCTGTTAAAGGGTGGTGTAACCCTCAAAGTGCGCTCCACAAACAATAAAAAAATTCTTCTTTTTTTTCCTGTCTTTGTGAATTGTGTGGGCTGTAGCCGCACCTGCATCCTCAAAGCAGCAGCGACAAGCGTGCGTCTGTCTGTTAAAGGATTACATCGGTGACAGCATCCAAGTAGGCATGTCAGACAGTCCGTACATGTACTGGCAGGAAAAAGAGGCAATTTGGAGGCCCCTGTACAAACTGGCTCTAATTTGCCTGAGTTGCCCCCCCTCCAGTGTGCACTCCGAAAGAGTGTTTAGTGCAGCCGGGAACCTTGTCAGCAAAAGGCGTAGGAGGTTGCTTCCACAAAATGGGGAGAAGATGATGTTCATAAAAATGAATTATCAACTTTTCCAGGGAGACTAGCCTCCAGAACGTACAGAGGGACCTGTGGTGGTGGATTCCAGCGGGGACGAATTAATACTCTGTGAGGATGAGGATGTACACAACACTGAAGAGGGTGAGGAATCGGTGAATGAGGAGGATGAGGAGGATGAGGACGACATCTTGCCTCCGTAGAGCCAGTTTGTGCAGGGCCAGATTAATTGCCAGCTTGTTTTGTGGGGGCCCAAACGAACCAATCATTTCAGCCACAGTCGTGTGGCAGACCCTGGCGCTGAAATGATTGGTTTGTTAAAGTGTGCATGTCCTGTTTATACAACATAAGGGTGGGTAGGAGGGCCCAAGGACAATTCCATCTTGCACCTCTTTTTTTTCTTTGCATTATGTACTGTTTGGGGCCTAGTTTTTCAAACTGCCATCCTGTCTGCCACTTCAGTGTCACTCCTAGATGGGCCACGTGTTTGTGCCGCCCACTCGTGTCGCTTAGCATAGTCATCCATCTACCTCGGTGCAACCTTTTGGACATAAAAACACTATTGTGAGGTGTGAGGTGTTCAGAATAAACTGGAAATGAGTGGAAATTAAGGTTTTTGAGGTTAATAATAGCATAGGAGCAGAAAAATCAACACATTCTGTGATTTTAGCTATTTTTATGCTTTTTTTAAAAAAAATACAGATCCAAAACACAAAACCCAGAACCCAAAACACCGAAGGGTGGTTTTGGCAAAACCAATCCAGATCCAAAACACGAAGAAAGATCCAGATCCAAAACCAAAACACAAAGCACGAAAAGTGGCCAGTGCACACCCCTAATATTAATAGTGGAGACTATGCTATGATTTTGATGTTAGGGAGACTGCTGCGATATGCATATAATTACTTATGTTATGGACTCTTTGCTGTGATATACAAATATATTTATGGAGACTATGCTGTGATATACAAACTAGGGGTGAGCGTGTTCGGATTTCTGAAATCCGAACCCCCCCGAGCCCCCCCGATCCGAGTCCGATCCGAGTCAGGCTCGACTTTTCCCGCCTGACTCGGATCTGAAATCGAGGCAAAACGTCATCATCCCGCCTTCCGAGTCTCGCGGGTTTTGGATCCTATATAAGGTACCCGCGTCTGCGCCATTTTCTCACTCGGCTGTGGACAGTGAAGAGGGAGGGTGGGAGTTAGGGCTGTGTAGTGTAGTGTAGTGTAGTGCTGCTGTTGTCCACTACTTCAAAGTCCATAGGGGCTGGCTGTGTTGTGCTGTGCTGCTGTTGTTAATAGGGGCTGTGTCCACTACTTCAAAGTCCATAGGGGCTGGCTGGACTGTGTTGTGCAGTCAGTTCTCCATAGGGGCTGTGTCCACTCCAAAGTCCTGTGCAGTGTCCCAGACCTAAAGGGGTGCTGTAGTGTTGTCCAGGGGGTGCTCTGTCCATCAGGGGTGCTCCCCCCAAGTGCTAAAAAAATAATATATTTTCTGTGTTTGTGAATTGTGTGCGCAGTAGCCGCACGTGCATCAACAAAGTAGTGCCAAGCGTGCGCCTGTGTCATAAGTAAAGGGCCGGCTGGCTTGACCGTTAAAGGGTGCTGTAACCCCCGAAAGTACACTCCAGTCCAAACCAAAAAAAAATTATTTTCTGTGTTTGTGAATTGTGTGCGCAGTAGCCGCACGTGCATCAACAAAGTAGTGCCAAGCGTGCGCCTGTGTCATAAGTAAAGGGCCGGCTGGCTTGACCGTTAAGGGTGCTGTAACCCCCGAAAGTACACTCCAGTCCAAACCAAAAAAAAAATTATTTTCTGTGTTTGTGAATTGTGTGCGCAGTAGCCGCACGTGCATCAACAAAGTAGTGCCAAGCGTGCGCCTGTGTCATAAGTAAAGGGCCGGCTGGCTTGACCGTTAAGGGTGCTGTAACCCCCGAAAGTACACTCCAGTCCAAACCAAAAAAAAAATTATTTTCTGTGTTTGTGAATTGTGTGCGCAGTAGCCGCACGTGCATCAACAAAGTAGTGCCAAGCGTGCGCCTGTGTCATAAGTAAAGGGCCGGCTGGCTTGACCGTTAAGGGTGCTGTAACCGCCGAAAGTACACTCCAGTCCAAACCAAAAAAAAAATTATTTTCTGTGTTTGTGAATTGTGTGCGCAGTAGCCGCACGTGCATCAACAAAGTAGTGCCAAGCGTGCGCCTGTGTCATAAGTAAAGGGCCGGCTGGCTTGACCGTTAAGGGTGCTGTAACCCCCGAAAGTACACTCCAGTCCAAACCAAAAAAAAAATTATTTTCTGTGTTTGTGAATTGTGTGCGCAGTAGCCGCACGTGCATCAACAAAGTAGTGCCAAGCGTGCGCCTGTGTCATAAGTAAAGGGCCGGTTGGCTTGACCGTTAAAGGGTGCTGTAACCCCCAAAGTACACTCCAGTCCAAACCAAAAAAAAAATTATTTTCTGTGTTTGTGAATTGTGTGCGCAGTAGCCGCACGTGCATCAACAAAGTAGTGCCAAGCGTGCGCCTGTGTCATAAGTAAAGGGCCGGCTGGCTTGACCGTTAAAGGGTGCTGTAACCCCCGAAAGTACACTGCAGTCCAAACCAAAAAAAAATTATTTTCTGTGTTTGTGAATTGTGTGCGCAGTAGCCGCACGTGCATCAACAAAGTAGTGCCAAGCGTGCGCCTGTGTCATAAGTAAAGGGCCGGCTGGCTTGACCGTTAAAGGGTGCTGTAACCCCCAAAGTACACTCCAGTCCAAACCAAAAAAAAAATTATTTTCTGTGTTTGTGAATTGTGTGCGCAGTAGCCGCACGTGCATCAACAAAGTAGTGCCAAGCGTGCGCCTGTGTCATAAGTAAAGGGCCGGCTGGCTTGACCGTTAAAGGGTGCTGTAACCCCCGAAAGTACACTCCAGTCCAAACCAAAAAAAAATTATTTTCTGTGTTTGTGAATTGTGTGTGCAGTAGCCGCACGTGCATCAACAAAGTAGTGCCAAGCGTGCGCCTGTGTCATAAGTAAAGGGCCGGCTGGCTTGACCGTTAAGGGTGCTGTAACCCCCGAAAGTACACTCCAGTCCAAACCAAAAAAAAAATTATTTTCTGTGTTTGTGAATTGTGTGCGCAGTAGCCGCACGTGCATCAACAAAGTAGTGCCAAGCGTGCGCCTGTGTCATAAGTAAAGGGCCGGCTGGCTTGACCGTTAAGGGTGCTGTAACCCCCGAAAGTACACTCCAGTCCAAACCAAAAAAAAAATTATTTTCTGTGTTTGTGAATTGTGTGCGCAGTAGCCGCACGTGCATCAACAAAGTAGTGCCAAGCGTGCGCCTGTGTCATAAGTAAAGGGCCGGCTGGCTTGACCGTTAAGGGTGCTGTAACCCCCGAAAGTACACTCCAGTCCAAACCAAAAAAAAAATTATTTTCTGTGTTTGTGAATTGTGTGCGCAGTAGCCGCACGTGCATCAACAAAGTAGTGCCAAGCGTGCGCCTGTGTCATAAGTAAAGGGCCGGCTGGCTTGACCGTTAAAGGGTGCTGTAACCCCCGAAAGTACACTCCAGTCCAAACCAAAAAAAAATTATTTTCTGTGTTTGTGAATTGTGTGCGCAGTAGCCGCACTTGCATCAACAAAGTAGTGCCAAGCGTGCGCCTGTGTCATAAGTAAAGGGCTGGCTGGCTTGACCGTTAAAGGGTGCTGTAACCCCCGAAAGTACACTCCAGTCCAAACCAAAAAAAAATTATTTTCTGTGTTTGTGAATTGTGTGCGCAGTAGCCGCACGTGCATCAACAAAGTAGTGCCAAGCGTGCGCCTGTGTCATAAGTAAAGGGCCGGCTGGCTTGACCGTTAAAGGGTGCTGTAACCCACAAAGTACACTCCAGTCCAAATCAAAAAAAAAATTATTTTCTGTGTTTAGCCGCACGTATATATCAAATCGATATAACATAAATGGAGGACCAAACTTTCTCCGATAAAAATAAAATAGAGAAAGATCAAGAACCACTTCCTCCTAGTGCTGAAGCTGCTGCCACTAGTCATGACATAGACGATAACATGCCATCAACGTCGTCTGCCAAGGCCGATGCCCAATGTCATAGTAGAGGGCACATACAATCCCAAATGGCAAAGTTCAGGAAAATGACCTTGAAAAAGACATTTAAATCAGCTGAAGAGAAACGTAAACTTGCCAATATGCCATTTACGACACGGAGTGGCAAGGAACGGCTAAGGTCGATCCCTAGTATGTTCATGACTAGTGGTTGTGCTTCACATGACGATGGAAGCCCTCCTCCCACTAAAAAAATCAAAAGAGTTAAGCTGGCAAAAGCACAGCGAAGAACTGTGCTTTCTAAGAAGATATCACAAATCCCCAAGGAGAGTCCAAGTGTGGTGGTGGTTGCGATGCCTGACCTTCCCAGCACTGGACGGGAAGAGGTGGCTCTTTCCACCATTTGCACGCCCCCTGCAAGTGCTGAAAGGAGCACCCACAGTCCACTTGCTGATATGCAAATTGAAGATGTCACTGTTGAAGTACAACAGGATGAGGATACTGGTGTAGCTGGCGCTGAGGAGGAAGTTGGCGAGGAGGATTCTGATGGTGATGTGGTTTGTTTACATCAGGCTCCGGGGGAGACAGTTGTTGTCCGTGGGATGAAAAAGCCCATCACGGTCATGCCTGGGCAGAAGACCAAACATTCCACCTCTTTGGTCTGGCAATATTTCTATCCAAATCCGGACAACAACTGTCTTGCCATATGTACCATATGTAAAGGTGAAATAAGTAGGGGTAGGGACGTCAACCACCTAGGAACATCCTCCCTTATACGGCACCTGCAGCGCGTTCATAAAAAGTTACTGTCAAGTTCAGAAACTTTGGCTAAGACCGTAAGCAGTCCAGGGACACCTAAATCCCGTTGTCCTGTTGTATCCAAGCGCCTGCAAACCACACCGTCAACTCCCTCCTCGTCAATTTCCTCCTTAGTCAGGATCGGAAGTAGTCCTGCAGGCCATGTCACTGGCATGACTGACTCTCCTATCCGGGATTCCTCTGGAGGATCCTGCATTGCTACGCCTACTGCTGCCACTGCTGCTGTTGCTGCTGCTGGGAGTCGTTCATCATCCCAGAGAGGAAGTAGGAACACCACTACTTTTACTAAACAATTGACCCTCCAACAGTCCTTAGCGAGGAGGATGAAGTACGACAGCAGCCATCCTGAAGCAAAACGTATAACTGAGGCCTTGACTGCTATGTTGGTGTTAGACGTGCGTCCGGTATCCGCCATTAGTGCAGTGGGATTTAGACAATTGATGGAGGTAGTGTGTCCCCGGTTCCAAATCCCGTCTAGATTCCACTTCACTAGGCAGGCGATACCGAGACTGTACAGAAACGTCAGAAAAAGTGTCCTCAGTGTCCTGAAAAATGCCGTTGTACACAATGTCCACTTAACCACGGACATGTGGACAAGTGGAACAGGGCAGACTAAGGACTATATGACTGTGACAGCCCACTGGGTAGATGTATCACCTTACGCAGCAACAGCAGCAGCGTCACCAGTAGCAGCATCTCAGAAACGCCAGCTCGTTACAAGGCAGGCTACGCTGTGTATCACCGGTTTCAGTAAGAGGCACACCGCTGACAACCTCTTAGAGAAACTGAGGGAAATCATCGCCCAGTGGCTTACCCCACTTAGACTCTCCTGGGGATTTGTGATATCTGACAACGCCACCAATATTGTGCGGGCATTACATCTGGGCAAATTCCAGCACGTCCCATGTTTTGCTCACACAATAAACTTGGTGGTGCAGAATTTTCTGAAAAGCGACAGGGGCGTGCAGGAGACGCTTTGGGTGGCCCGAAAAATTTCTGGCCACTTTCGCCATTCAGCGACTGCGTGCCGAAGACTGGAGCGCCAGCAAACACTCTTGAACCTGCCCCGCCATCACCTGAAGCAAGAGGTTGTGATGCAGTGGAACTCAACCCTCTATATGCTTCAGAGGATGGAGGAGCAGCAAAAGGCCATACAAGCCTATACATCCACCTATGACATAGGCAAAGGAGGGGGTATGCACCTGACTCAAGCGCAGTGGAGAATGATTTCCGTGTTGTGCAAGGTTCTCCAGCCCTTCGAACTTGCCACACGTGAAGTCAGTTCAGACACAGCCAGCTTGAGTCAGGTCATTCCCCTCATCAGGCTTTTGCAGAAGCAGCTGGAGAAAGTGAAGGAGGAGCTAAGACGGAGCGATTCCGCTCGGCATGTGGGACTTGTGGATGAAGCCCTTCATTCGCTTTGCCAGGATTCCAGGGTGGTCAATCTGTTGAAATCAGACCACTACATTTTGGCCACCGTGCTTGATCCTAGGTTTAAAGCCTATGTGGTGTCTCTCTTTCCGGCCGACACAAGCCTGCAGAGGTGCAAAGACCTGCTGGTGAACACACTGTCAGCTGAAGCGGAACGTGACACGTCAACGGCTCCTTCTTCATTTTCTCCCGCAACTGGGGCTGCCAGGAAAAAACGTAGGTATCCTAAGCAACCCGCTGGCGGTGATGCAGGGCAGGCAGGACCAAGTTTGGACATCTGGTCCGGACTGAAGGACCTGGCAACAATTTCTGACATGTCTACTGTCACTGCATATGATACTGTCACCATTGACAGAATGGTGGAGGATTACATCGGTGACAGCATCCAAGTAGGCATGTCAGACAGTCCATACCTGTACTGGCAGGAAAAAGAGGCAATTTGGAGGCCCCTGTACAAGCTGGCTCTATTTTACCTGAGTTGCCGCCCTCCAGTGTGTACTCCGAAAGAGTGTTTAGTGCAGCCGGGAACCTTGTCAGCGAAAGGCGTAGGAGGTTGCTTCCACAGAATGTGGAGAAGATGATGTTCATCAAAATGAATTATCAGCTCTTCCAGGGAGACCAGCCTCCAGAAGGTACAGAGGGACCTGTGGTGGTGGATTCAAGTGGGGACGAGTTAATACTTTGTGAGGATGAGGATGTACACACTGAAGAGGGTGAGGAATCGGTGGATGAGGAGGATGAGGATGACATCTTGCCTCCGTAGAGCCAGTTTGTGCAGGGACACATTAATTGCCAGCTTGTTTTGTGGGGGCCCAAACGAACCAATCATTTCAGCCACAGTTGTGTGGCAGACCCTGGCGCTGAAATGATTGATTTGTTAAAGTGTGCATGTCCTGTTTATACAACATAAGGGTGGGTGGGAGGGCCCAAGGACAATTCCATCTTGCACTTCTTTTTTTTCTTTGCATTATGTACAGTTTGGGGCCTAGTTTTTCTAACTGCCATCCTGTCTGCCACTGCAGTGTCACTCCTAGATGGGTCACGTGTTTGTGCCGCCCACTCGTGTCGCTTAGCATAGTCATCCAGCTACCTCGGTGCAACCTTTTGGACATGAAAACACTATTGTGAGGTGTGAGGTGTTCAGAATAGACTGGAAATGAGTGGAAATTAAGGTTATTGAGGTTAATAATAGCATAGGAGCAGAGAAACCAACAAATTCTGTGATTTTAGCTGTTTTTATGCTTTTTAAAAAAAAAATACAGATCCAAAACACAAAACCCAGAACCCAAAACACGGAAGGGTGGTTTTGGCAAAACCAATCCAGATCCAAAACACGAAGAAAGATCCAGATCCAAAACCAAAACACAAAACACGAAAAGTGGCCGGTGCACACCCCTAATACAAACAGTATAACGATGTTTGAGAGACTGGGCCTGATTCAGAGCCGGACGCACTTTCAGAGCGCTCGCTCTGAATCAGGGCCTTCCTTCTCTTTTTTTTAGCCGCCTCCGTCGTGCGCATGCGCACTGCCCCAACATCGACCCGCTTGCGAGCGCTCAGCACTCGCGAGCGGGTCTGAATTAGGCCCACTATTCTGTGACATACTTATATATTGATGATGGAGACCACACACACAGAGGCTGATAGTGGACATTGTGCAACCACAATTACCAACATGTCAGTTTATGGCGTTATTAGGATCATTGTCAGCCATTGCAGTGTTTTCACTTCAGTTTAAGCTGCAGCATCAGGTAACTTGTCCAATATCGCTGCCAGTATTGCAGCATGTGTAGCCTGAATAAGTGAGATTAACTATAAAACAATGTGTACAGATATTTTCGTTATCAAATAGAGAATATAAATTCCTGTAATCACCTGTAAGGCTTCTATTATCACAGTGTATCTCCCAAAGAGAACAATGAAAGAAGACGGCTGTAAGAAGGTTTTCTCTAATCATCCTGGTCTGGTTTTCCTGCAGGAAAGTGAAATCTCTGCCTTGTGCAATTGTTATGCGCCACAGCCACCTGTCATCGCTCTGTATTCAGGAGACAAATTCCATCGCTGTATCATCACCTTATTAATACATGGACTGTGATGAAATGAAGTGAGCCGGACTTGTACGCTCCACATATACATTCTGTTTATCCATACAGCACGACGGGCAACAATGATCAGATCAGCTACACTTGGGCGATCCGAAAGTGCGGCACAGTGCAACATTTGGCAATAATAAGGATTCATTTCTACATCTGAATACTAAGACAATACTCCTCTGAATAAGTCATGTATGCAGTTATCTGTTTCCTCCAACATTCAGACAACTAAAATAATAGCAGAGTCCAACAAAATACGCGATCCACCAGGCACTGAGAATCTTGATTGGAGGCAGGAGAACTGTGGCCTTCTAGGTGTTGTAAGACGATAAGTCCCAGTGGGTACCCTGGAGGCATTGTGAGAAAATCTAAACATGATATTGGATTTGCAGCCTAGCATCTCCATCCAATAAAGAACTCAGAGAGCCTGATTTAGAGGTAGACGCAGTGCAGACAGTGGCCAAGCTCAGACGGACTCTCTGCACCTCCATGGTGCTAGTGCAATGTTCAGTGGTGCGACCGATGATGCAATTTTTACGCAAATTGGTGGATTAGCAACACAGCCGGTGGCCATCTTTCTGTTTGAATTCTGCCATCTGTGTCATTAGCATAAAGATACAGTCGTGCTGTGCATAAAAAAAGTCCCAGTGGCGGTGGACTTTGTTGAAAGTGGAGTGCGTTACTGAGCAGACTCCAGTTTTCCTGTCTCTCCAGGGAGGCTTCATGCCCTGTTCCAAGATGGCCACCGAGATCACTACTGAGCATGTTCAGGGGCCATCTTGTCTTCACTATTGTAGAGCAGGGATGGGGAACCTCAGGCCCGGGGGCCATATAAGGATCATTTGGTCTGGCCCCCTGAGCTTTTTTCTGCTAGCCTCATCTGGCTAACAGGGTGCCTAGAATGGCACCCTGCAGCCAGAGTCTATGCAGCAGCGCCGCCTGGAGCATCCTTAGGACGCTTCAAACGATCACACAGCTGCCATTACAGCTCCCCAGAGCATCCTCAGGATGCTCCGGGCATTGCTGTAATCATCAGCGATTGTGGCTCCGCCCCATGTGACATCACATGGAGGGGGCGTGTTCTGCACCAGGCCCGCGAATAAGGTTATATATATCAAAATGACCCTCGGCACAAAAAAGGTTCCCCACCCCTGATGTAGAGTGACATAGTGAAAGACAAAAATCTCCTACTTAAGGCGGTATTCACTTAGTTGTGCACCCGCGATAAAGTTCTGCCTGCCGGACTTTTCACCTACATCACGTCTTTTGGCTGCGGAAACTTATTGTGCGCGTCCCTGCTATTCGCCGTATTCAATTCCAAAAGATGTGAAATTGGCGACATACGAAGTCAGAACAGGCGGAAAGTGTTGTCAGAATCGGGGAAATCAGCCTGAACCCCCGAAAAGGATGCAGAAATATTGGGGATCAATGTAGTAGTGCTCGATTAGCCCTAATAAAACTGTTTGGGGTACTTAAGTTCCCACAATAGCCTCTAATTAGCGTCTTTGCACAAGTGGTGAAGAATGGCATAAAGCAGTATTTTTTGGAGAAAATGTATTAGTCCTGGCAAATTTGGGGTACCCGAAAATGGGTGCTAGCATCTTATAATGTCTCTAAAGTGAAGTTTTAATAAAAGTGAAATTCCTCCATCAAAAAAGCACCTGCAATCCCAAAAACACTTGGCCCCTTCTTAGAGGACCCCCAGAATCTTACTTCACTAGTTTTTGAATTTGTCCCCCCACTTTGTGCTTTTTCGCCCCAAAATGAAAGTTCTTTCTTGGGGTGTTCTTATGTTTTTCCTGGAATTTTTTGACGCAGTTGTCCTTTGGGGGGCTGCACAAGGGCTCTGAGTGGTTTCCCCACCTTTGCACCCCAAAATAAAAATGTTGCACTTCATTTCTCCTGCTATTCAAAGGCAAATCTTTTTTGCCTATTACATTGCATTGACTTCCGCGTACATGAAAAGTATTTGGAATTAATTACGGAGATAAGTTTCCAACAGGCGAAAAGTCGCAATCGACGATGCTCTTTTGCGGATCTCAGCTTTTCGCCTCTAATTGAATATGGCCCATAGCTCCTATGGTAAATAAATACCTGCATATAAAGCTGTTCTAGTATTCCTGCACTGCTACCCATTTGCAGCATACATTCATTGACTGGTGAGCTGTAGAGAACCATGCTTCACTCAAACTCCATTACCAGTGTACATGTAACAGTGAGTACGTCTGTACCTGCTATCTCTCAATAAACCAACACTACTGGCTAAGTAAATGGGCTGTTCATAGCGTGAGGCATCCGCCGGTGTGTGCCTACTAGGGTTGGGCAGATCGATTCACTGCACTGAGTTGAGTAGCCAGCAGGGGAGCCAGTGAGTCGCTGACAGCTCCCCCCCCCCCCTTGCAGCCCAGCACTACAGCTCAGGGTTCTCACTGACTCTCCTGAGTCAGTTAACTCCCCGACTCTGGCTGTAGCTGTGCGACTCAGTGAGTCGCTGACAGCTCCGCCCCCTACACTGCTGAGCTGACACAGTGGAGGAGTATAATCAGGTCGGATCAGCAGTGTAGGGGGCGGAGCTGCCATTCACTAGCTGCCACTGACAGAGAGGCTAGGGGAGGTGGGTGTCTCGACTCACCAAACACTGAGTGACTCGAATCATTCACTCATCTGAATGATTCAAGTCAGTGTGTTGAGACACTCACTCACTAGCCATCTCTAGTGCCTACATAACTCTGCAGTATCAACACCTGCACACACATCATTACCAACAGAAATAGCGCCCCCAAACCCCCCCTCCCCCTGAATCAGCCCCAGAGTCTTAACATGCCTGAGGAAGTGATGATCTAGATAAGAAGGTGTAGCTTCCAGTTAATTTCAAACTACAAATGCTAGCACACATGCTGGCACCTTTAGTTGCACAACAGATAAAGAGACAGTTAACGTAACTCTCGCTAAGAGGCACATTAGTAATGTAAATACTGTGGTTTAACATGAAACTTTTTTGTGGGTCAAAATACAATTGTTGTGCATGGTGGAAAAACCAAAAACATCACTTCTCTAGATATATACAGTAGCATGTGTTTTATTTGTGTCCTCAATTATTCATGACAATGTGTCACTATCATACATTTTTATGTTTTTCTTGCAGTGGTAGAAATGCACCTGAAATGCACTTATGTTGGCAGAAAAATTAGTCCTAGTGAAAGTATAGGCCACTAACTCCTACAGCCGCTGAATAGCCCACAACCAGCACTGCCTCCTTTTAGTTAAAGAGGGGGACCTGCTGGCTGCCTGCTGCTACTGCCCGCAGCCGACCCGCACTGCCCACTACCCGCTCCCCATTAAAGGAGGAGGGACCTCCTGGGCTGCTCCACTAACCTACAGGACGCGCTGTTAAAGCCGTGCATGATGTCATGACGCCACGCTGCTGGAGGGTGAGGTCAGAGCCTAGGAGCCACGGCACAAGGGTTAGGTCTAGACTGTACAGGGCTGATGGCCCTGTGACGTCACACCCACGTGACTCGGCCTGAAAGGGGGAGGGGCGGGGATGGTAACGGGGGACCAAAAGTGTCCCCTCGCGGGCTCGCTACGCTCGCCACGCTTCGGGCACGGTGGCTCGCTGCGCTCGCCACAAATATATATTCCCCCTCTATGCCCTAGTGGATGGTAACGCAGGAGCGGTCCAGCCTCCTGCAGCGGTCACGTGGTGTCTACGTCACAGAGGTCCTTTCTCCAACTTGGAAATAGCAGCAACCACGGCGCAAGAGGAGCTG
Organism: Taudactylus pleione; assembly: GCA_031769625.1. NCBI lineage: Eukaryota > Metazoa > Chordata > Amphibia > Anura > Myobatrachidae > Taudactylus > Taudactylus pleione. The sequence continues at coordinate 8,421,245 of JAUIMM010000651.1, forward strand.
CCGAAGAGGAAGAGAAGAAGTCAGAAGAAAGGAGTGGACTCTTCAAGGAAGGAGATAACTTAGGGTAAGTAAGTGGGAACTAGCAGGGCTGGGCATGCGGGCGATGGCAGAGCACTGGTCTGGTGCAGACTGCCAGTGATCTAATATACCAGGGCAGGAGGTGAAAGCGACAACGCTGAGCAGGGCAGGGCAGATGGCAGAGTACTGGTCTGGTGCAGACTGTCACTGTCAGTGATCTAATAAACCAGGGGGAAAAGGGAACAAGCTGGGCAGGGCAGAAACTACAAAGCACTGGTTTGATATACAGCGCCATCTATTGTTCTCCAATTGTGACTATACTAACAATCTCCATTTCCTCTAAAAATGTGGAAAAATCATATATTTTCAGACAAATAAATGCCACCTGCTAGACTGCTAACCAGGGAATATTATCATACCAATTTTCTGACAAAAGTAAATATCATTTTTTGGATGTTATGCAGTGCAAGTTGCATTATTTTGCTTGGACCTTATGTGGAAAACAACCCAATACAGTCGGCCCCCCTGTTACTATACTCACATAACTAGATGTCGATGGGATGTAGTCAGAATGTCAACATTGAAAATGTTGACACTATAATGTTGACAGGTTCAGAATGCCGACCTTCTTAATGTCGACACATAAAATTTGGATTAGTGTTACGCTTCAGTTAGGTTTAGGTAGCCTGCAGTTAGGGTTAGGCTAAAATAGGAGTGTTAACATTATGACTTCCAGCATTCATATTGGACAGTGGGACATTATATCAGTGTCAACAGTCTGAACATGTCAATATCCAAAATGTTCACAATATAATTTTGTACCCCCCCTCCCCTTTAATTGCTCCAGACTCCACCCACACTGAAGAGGGTTTGGGTACAGGATGCCGGCAGTCGGGATCCTGACGGTCAGAATCCCAATGACGCCATCCCGACAGGGTTAGGATACTGACATCTGTCTAACCCTAAACCTAACCCTTCCCCCCTGCAACCTAAACCTAACACTCCCCACAGGCTAAACCTAACCTCCCCTCCTGCAGCCTAACCCTCCCTCCCCGCAGCCTAACCCTAACCCTCCCCCCCCTTGCTGCATAAACCTTACACTAACCCTCAGGGCTGGCCCCAGCATAAGCCGCACCCTGTGCAGCGAGGGTCCCGAACGCCCAAAACCTTGCATGTGGCTCCAAGTTGAATTTGATCCCCCACTATGTGCTTTTTCACCCCAAAATGAAAGTACTTTCTTAGGGTGTTCTTATGTTTTTTCCTGGAATTTTTTGACGCAGTTGTCCTTTGGGGGGCTGTCCCAAGGGCTCTGAGTGCTTTCCCCACCTTTGCATCCCAAAATAAAAATGTTGCACTTCATTTCTCCCCCCCCCTTGCTGCATAAACCTTACACTAACCCTCAGGGCTGGCCCCAGCATGAGCCGCACCCTGTGCAGCGAGGGTCCCGAACGCCCCAAACCTTGCACGTGGCTCCGAGTTGAACTCTTCGTCATTCCCTGCTCATCACCACCTCCCATAAACCAGATGTTACATCACTACCTGCCCAAAGCCAGCATCAAGTTTCATGCTCAGGGAACCTGTAGTCATGGGTGGCCCTGGGCCCAGAGTCCACAGTGCTCTGCAGCCAGTTTGAGGATCCTCCAATGCTTTGGTGCGTCAGTCCAACTCTGTATGAAGTTCGGTTGTTAATAACAATTAACCAAATACCTACATGAGTCTGAAGCACTATGTTGTGTCTGAAAACAGCAGCACAGCTAAACATAACCTAGAATTCTACAGTTCAACCTTTCTGATACATAAATAAAGTCTCAGCGGTTGAACCACAATGACTTATATTTCTGTTGTTTGATGTGCTTGTTTTCTTTTTTGTTTTACCATCTGTGTTCTTTTTCTTATGTCGGTGCCCCCACAGTTTGCCCATGTCACAATGTTATATTTAGCGACAGACAAGACGCCTCCAGGGAACTCTTTCATCTGCTACATTATTATGGATGCCACCAATTCCAGATGGTGGAGCAGATTGTGATGAGGTAGGAGAGCCCTCTATGGCCATCTGCCTGGTGCTGCCATGCCAGTAGACATTAGGCCTATGTACAAGCGAAAAGAGTTCACCAACAGAAGGAAGTCTACTCGAATTAAGGGATTCCCAGCTTCTCAAGGGGAAGCTTGGTCACCACGAGGCACTTTCTGAGATATGACCTAAAAATGATGTTCAAAGGAGACATTTCATACTTTATCAGAGCTTCAGAACTGAAACTTCTTAGCATTTCCGTGTTGTCATCAATGGTCCATGTGTTTAGTTTGGGCTTTAAGAGAAGTTCATACAGATTTTAAAGCTAGGGCTTGTTTCTATTCTTGTTTTTATATAAATATTTGGCAAAGCATTGCTACAACTTCCTATGTACGTCTATAGACTATAACATTTGTTTAGATAGGGAAAACACATTTGCTGTTAATTCTGATTTAATTTAGAAAACAAACAATAATACAGCAGACGTCATCTTGCTTCTTCTGGAAGGAATTAAAATAGTACATACACACACAAAAGGGTATAACGTAGGAAAAATGTATGAAAATAGCACCTATCAGCTTTGGAAGCAAATTTACAATCAACCAATCAGCAGCGGTTAGGCAGTTCTGGCACTGGCGCCAAACTTAAAGCATGATTCAGGGAATAGAGTGAGAATTAGCACTTAACTGTGTACCTGGACAAACCATATTGCAAGGCAAGGTGTGTAAATATAAATTAGGGGTGAGCGGGTTCGGATTTCTGAAATCCGAACCCCCCCGAGCCCCCCCGATCCGAGTCCGATCCGAGTCAGGCTCGACTTTTCCCGCCTGACTCGGATCTGAAATCGAGGCAAAACGTCATCATCCCGCCTTCCGAGTCTCGCGGGTTTTGGATCCTATATAAGGTACCCGCGTCGGCGCCATTTTCTCACTCGGCTGTGGACAGTGAAGAGGGAGGGTGGGAGTTAGGTCTGTGTAGTGTAGTGTAGTGTAGTGTAGTGTAGTGCTGCTGTTGTCCACTACTTCAAAGTCCATAGGGGCTGGCTGTGTTGTGCTGTGCTGCTGTTGTTAATAGGGGCTGTGTCCACTACTTCAAAGTCCATAGGGGCTGGCTGGACTGTGTTGTGCAGTCAGTTCTCCATAGGGGCTGTGTCCACTCCAAAGTCCTGTGCAGTGTCCCAGTCCTAAAGGAGTGCTGTAGTGTTGTCCAGGGGGTGCTCTGTCCATCAGGGGTGCTACCCCCAAGTGCTAAAAAAATAATATATTTTCTGTGTTTGTGAATTGTGTGCGCAGTAGCCGCACGTGCATCAACAAAGTAGTGCCAAGCGTGCGCCTGTGTCATAAGTAAAGGGCCGGCTGGCTTGACCGTTAAAGGGTGCTGTAACCCCCGAAAGTACACTCCAGTCCAAACCAAAAAAAAATTATTTTCTGTGTTTGTGAATTGTGTGCGCAGTAGCCGCACGTGCATCAACAAAGTAGTGCCAAGCGTGCGCCTGTGTCATAAGTAAAGGGCCAGCTGGCTTGACCGTTAAGGGTGCTGTAACCCCCGAAAGTACACTCCAGTCCAAACCAAAAAAAAAAATATTTTCTGTGTTTGTGAATTGTGTGCGCAGTAGCCGCACGTGCATCAACAAAGTAGTGCCAAGCGTGCGCCTGTGTCATAAGTAAAGGGCCGGCTGGATTGACCGTTAAGGGTGCTGTAACCCCCGAAAGTACACTCCAGTCCAAACCAAAAAAAAATTTATTTTCTGTGTTTGTGAATTGTGTGCGCAGTAGCCGCACGTGCATCAACAAAGTAGTGCCAAGCGTGCACCTGTGTCATAAGTAAAGGGCCGGCTGGCTTGACCGTTAAGGGTACTGTAACCCCCAAAGTACACTCCAGTCCAAACCAAAAAAAAAATTATTTTCTGTGTTTGTGAATTGTGTGCGCAGTAGCCGCACGTGCATCAACAAAGTAGTGCCAAGCGTGCGCCTGTGTCATAAGTAAAGGGCCGGCTGGCTTGACCGTTAAAGGGTGCTGTAACCCCCAAAGTACACTCCAGTCCAAACCAAAAAAAAAATTATTTTCTGTGTTTGTGAATTGTGTGCGCAGTAGCCGCACGTGCATCAACAAAGTAGTGCCAAGCGTGCGCCTGTGTCATAAGTAAAGGGCCGGCTGGCTTGATCGTTAAAGGGTGCTGTAACCCCCGAAAGTACACTCCAGTCCAAACCAAAAAAAAATTATTTTCTGTGTTTGTGAATTGTGTGCGCAGTAGCCGCACGTGCATCAACAAAGTAGTGCCAAGCGTGCGCCTGTGTCATAAGTAAAGGGCTGGCTGGCTTGACCGTTAAAGGGTGCTGTAACCCCCGAAAGTACACTCCAGTCCAAACCAAAAAAAAATTATTTTCTGTGTTTGTGAATTGTGTGCGCAGTAGCCGCACGTGCATCAACAAAGTAGTGCCAAGCGTGCGCCTGTGTCATAAGTAAAGGGCCGGCTGGCTTGACCGTTAAAGGGTGCTGTAACCCACAAAGTACACTCCAGTCCAAACCAAAAAAAAAATTATTTTCTGTGTTTAGCCGCACGTATATATCAAATCGATATAACATAAATGGAGGACCAAACTTTCTCCGATAAAAATAAAATAGAGAAAGATCAAGAACCACTTCCTCCTAGTGCTGAAGCTGCTGCCACTAGTCATGACATAGACGATAACATGCCATCAACGTCGTCTGCCAAGGCCGATGCCCAATGTCATAGTAGAGGGCACATACAATCCCAAATGGCAAAGTTCAGGAAAATGACCTTGAAAAAGACATTTAAATCAGCTGAAGAGAAACGTAAACTTGCCAATATGCCATTTACGACACGGAGTGGCAAGGAACGGCTAAGGTCGATCCCTAGTATGTTCATGACTAGTGGTTCAGCTTCACATGACGATGGAAGCCCTCCTCCCACTAAAAAAATCAAAAGAGTTAAGCTGGCAAAAGCACAGCGAAGAACTGTGCTTTCTAAGAAGATATCACAAATCCCCAAGGAGAGTCCAAGTGTGGTGGTGGTTGCGATGCCTGACCTTCCCAGCACTGGACGGGAAGAGGTGGCTCTTTCCACCATTTGCACGCCCCCTGCAAGTGCTGAAAGGAGCACCCACAGTCCACTTGCTGATATGCAAATTGAAGATGTCACTGTTGAAGTACAACAGGATGAGGATACTGGTGTAGCTGGCGCTGAGGAGGAAGTTGGCGAGGAGGATTCTGATGGTGATGTGGTTTGTTTAAATCAGGCTCCGGGGGAGACAGTTGTTGTCCGTGGGATGAAAAAGCCCATCACGGTCATGCCTGGGCAGAAGACCAAACATTCCACCTCTTTGGTCTGGCAATATTTCTATCCAAATCCGGACAACAACTGTCTTGCCATATGTACCATATGTAAAGGTGAAATAAGTAGGGGTAGGGACGTCAACCACCTAGGAACATCCTCCCTTATACGGCACCTGCAGCGCGTTCATAAAAAGTTACTGTCAAGTTCAGAAACTTTGGCTAAGACCGTAAGCAGTCCAGGGACACCTAAATCCCGTTGTCCTGTTGTATCCAAGCGCCTGCAAACCACACCGTCAACTCCCTCCTCGTCAATTTCCTCCTTAGTCAGGATCGGAAGTAGTCCTGCAGGCCATGTCACTGGCATGACTGACTCTCCTATCCGGGATTCCTCTGGAGGATCCTGCATTGCTACGCCTACTGCTGCCGCTGCTGCTGTTGCTGCTGCTGGGAGTCGTTCATCATCCCAGAGAGGAAGTAGGAACACCACTACTTTTACTAAACAATTGACCCTCCAACATTCCTTAGCGAGGAGGATGAAGTACGACAGCAGTCATCCTGAAGCAAAACGTATAACTGAGGCCTTGACTGCTATGTTGGTGTTAGACGTGCGTCCGGTATCCGCCATTAGTGCAGTGGGATTTAGACAATTGATGGAGGTAGTGTGTCCCCGGTTCCAAATCCCGTCTAGATTCCACTTCACTAGGCAGGCGATACCGAGACTGTACAGAAACGTCAGAAAAAGTGTCCTCAGTGTCCTGAAAAATGCCGTTGTACACAATGTCCACTTAACCACGGACATGTGGACAAGTGGAACAGGGCAGACTAAGGACTATATGACTGTGACAGCCCACTGGGTAGATGTATCACCTTACGCAGCAACAGCAGCAGCGTCACCAGTAGCAGCATCTCAGAAATGCCAGCTCGTTACAAGGCAGGCTACGCTGTGTATCACCGGTTTCAGTAAGAGGCACACCGCCGACAACCTCTTAGAGAAACTGAGGGAAATCATCGCCCAGTGGCTTACCCCACTTAGACTCTCCTGGGGATTTGTGATATCTGACAACGCCACCAATATTGTGCGGGCATTACATCTGGGCAAATTCCAGCACATCCCATGTTTTGCTCACACAATAAACTTGGTGGTGCAGAATTTTCTGAAAAGCGACAGGGGCGTGCAGGAGACGCTTTGGGTGGCCCGAAAAATTTCTGGCCACTTTCGCCATTCAGCGACTGCGTGCCGAAGACTGGAGCACCAGCAAACACTCTTGAACCTGCCCCGCCATCACCTGAAGCAAGAGGTTGTGACGCGGTGGAACTCAACCCTCTATATGCTTCAGAGGATGGAGGAGCAGCAAAAGGCCATACAAGCCTATACATCCACCTATGACATAGGCAAAGGAGGGGGTATGCACCTGACTCAAGCGGAGTGGAGAATGATTTCCGTGTTGTGCAAGGTTCTCCAGCCCTTCGAACTTGCCACACGTGAAGTCAGTTCAGACACTGCCAGCTTGAGTCAGGTCATTCCCCTCATCAGGCTTTTGCAGAAGCAGCTGGAGAAAGTGAAGGAGGAGCTAAGACGGAGCGATTCCGCTCAGCATGTGGGACTTGTGGATGAAGCCCTTCATTCGCTTTGCCAGGATTCCAGGGTGGTCAATCTGTTGAAATCAGACCACTACGTTTTGGCCACCGTGCTCGATCCTAGGTTTAAAGCCTATGTGGTGTCTCTCTTTCCGGCCGACACAAGCCTGCAGAGGTGCAAAGACCTGCTGGTGAACACACTGTCAGCTGAAGCGGAACGTGACACGTCAACGGCTCCTTCTTCATTTTCTCCTGCAACTGGGGCTGCCAGGAAAAAACTTAGGTATCCTAAGCAACCCGCTGGCGGTGATGCAGGGCAGGCAGGACCAAGTTTGGACATCTGGTCCGGACTGAAGGACCTGGCAACAATTTCTGACATGTCTACTGTCACTGCATATGATACTGTCACCATTGACAGAATGGTGGAGGATTACATCGGTGACAGCATCCAAGTAGGCATGGCAGACAGTCCATACCTGTACTGGCAGGAAAAAGAGGCAATTTGGAGGCCCCTGTACAAACTGGCTCTATTTTACCTGAGTTGCCCCCCCTCCAGTGTGTACTCCGAAAGAGTGTTTAGTGCAGCCGGGAACCTTGTCAGCGAAAGGCGTAGGAGGTTGCTTCCACAGAATGTGGAGAAGATGATGTTCATCAAAATGAATTATCAGCTCTTCCAGGGAGACCAGCCTCCAGAAGGTACAGAGGGACCTGTGGTGGTGGATTCAAGTGGGGACGAGTTAATACTTTGTGAGGATGAGGATGTACACACTGAAGAGGGTGAGGAATCGGTGGATGAGGAGGATGAGGATGACATCTTGCCTCCGTAGAGCCAGTTTGTGCAGGGACACATTAATTGCCAGCTTGTTTTGTGGGGGCCCAAACGAACCAATCATTTCAGCCACAGTTGTGTGGCAGACCCTGGCGCTGAAATGATTGGTTTGTTAAAGTGTGCATGTCCTGTTTATACAACATAAGGGTGGGTGGGAGGGCCCAAGGACAATTCCATCTTGCACCTCTTTTTTTTCTTTGCATTATGTACAGTTTGGGGCCTAGTTTTTCAAACTGCCATCCTGTCTGCCACTGCAGTTTCACGCCTAGATGGGTCACGTGTTTGTGCCGCCCACTCGTGTCGCTTAGCATAGTCATCCAGCTACCTCGGTGCAACCTTTTGGACATAAAAACACTATTGTGAGGTGTGAGGTGTTCAGAATAGACTGGAAATGAGTGGAAATTAAGGTTATTGAGGTTAATAATAGCATAGGAGCAGAAAAACCTACAAATTCTGTGATTTTAGCTGTTTTTATGCTTTTTTTCAAAAAAATACAGATCCAAAACACAAAACCCAGAACCCAAAACACGGAAGGGTGGTTTTGGCAAAACCAATCCAGATCCAAAACACGAAGAAAGATCCAGATCCAAAACCAAAACACAAAACACGAAAAGTGGCCGGTGCACACCCCTAATATAAATACATAATTATTTTTGCATGTAGTGTAAATACTGGCTGATTTTGAATGTAGTCCTCAAATACTGCACAGCTTTATTATTGCTCTATAATTTAGATGTCAGTTTGGACACCTCCCTCCCAAATCTAAATCTCTGCACATTTTATGCAGCATGGTTTCACCAAGATGATCAGTTAAGTGCTAAATCTCACTCTATTCCCAAAGCTGAATCAGGCCCTGAGTCTTTAATCCGGGTGACAGAAAGTCTAGCTTTACCTCTGCTGTACTGCACTTGCTCATCCCTTCCTCCCTTTATTCCAGGGTCGGATTAGGAGAGGAGGGGACCCATCTGCAGCCTTCTCATTGGCCCCCTTCTCTGCAGCACTTTTGTGAGTAGACTCAGGCACTGTGTCTCCAAGAACATGGCGCCCTCCCGGTGATTTCTGTATTGTACATGTGCAAATCTCCGGGATAATGTCAGCCGCTCCATTTTTTCTGTGATTTTTTTCAGTGACGACGGGACACCACAGAGGTAATGCTGGGTCAGGCTTGCCTACCCTCCCGATGTGGTCGGGAGCTTCCCGAATATCGGGTGCTGCTCCCGGCTGCCGCCTGCCCCCTGGACTAGTACTATAAACCCCTGCAGCGGGGGGGCCCGATGACACAATTCGTGTCTTCGTGGCTCCGCCCCCTGCTTCACAATGCCGTTATTTTCGGCATTGTGAAGAGGGGCGGGGCCACGATGATGCGATCGTGCGGTCGTGCCTTGGCTCTGCCCCCAATATGGCATCATAGCCCGGCCCCGCTGTATGCAGCCGGAAGGAGGGAGCTGAATGTCGGCAAGTATGAGCTGGGTACAAACGTACCTGACTCAGCAGCTGAGCCGATTTTGTAAGCTATACACACTTACCAGTCAGCCACTCTACATGTCTGGCCAGACATCACAACTGGAGGGGCATTTAAATTTGCCCGCCCAGTTGTGATATCAGTGTCGGCGATCCCTGTGGTGGGATGCCCATACACACAGGTAGATGTACCTAAATATCTGCATGATATATCGGCTGTGCTGCAGGCCTGACCTGATACAGTATACCTGTGAACGATATCGATCACAGACATAACGGGTGTACACACCCACCGATGTGCTATCGATAGCTTTCGATATATCTATCAGTATGTACCCAGCTTAAGTAAGCTAAATGAGTGCAGGGTTTGCAGTGTGGGCCCCCCTGGATGGGCCCATGTGCACCGTATACCCTGAACACATTATAGATACGCCCCTGCTTCTATCCCCCCCCATGTTTTCCAAACTTAAGGAGAGGACCAAACGCTCGTAGCTAACCGATAGTTGCGAACTGCGCATGCATATGCATCGCATTACGCGTGCGCGAACCACAGCGAGAGTTTCTGGAAGCGCACGCTCATCCTGTATAGACTGCCCAGCTGAATGAGTGACAGGAGAAGCCGTTTGTGGGTGGTGACAGGGGCAGGCCACTAGAAACGGGGGGAGTGGAGGTGGGAAAGCAGGCGTGCCTGAGTGTCCCAATGCTGTTACAGAGACGTGCATAATTAACAGGCAGCGTCATAGTAAACATTACTTGGTTGAAATACACACTGAAGTGATCGCAGTGCTTGCGGCAGGGTATGGTAAACCTTAAGCGCTGCAAATCGCATCCGAGGGTACTTGATGTACCAATGGTTTCATGCACTTCCTGGAGATGACATGCGCAAGTGGGCGTCTTATGAATGGCTGGTGGGCGTCTGCACACACATAGTGATCGCACACCAAGACATAGTGGGCGTGCTAATGCCTTGCCGTGTGATCGCCTGCCTTGCTGGGCGTGCGCTGGATTTGCATACACATCGAGCGAGCGTTCGCATCTAGCGAGAGGGTCTGAATGAGCCCCCAAGATCCAAATCTGCATATAGATGTGGGTGTACACATTTATTTTGCATAGGCAAACGCAGGGGGGGTTTCCGTCTGCCCGGAAACTCCCCTCCCCAGACCACACCATGACCGCAATAGAAATAGTAATATAATAGAATGTTACTATCGCTGCATGTTCTTCTCAGTATCACAAATGAAATAATTAGAACCACCTGTGGCTCTTTTAACATGTACCGGTATCAGCCAGTAATAAATAACTTGTGCACCAACTAGGAAATCTGGAAAACATGCACTGTTAGGGATGTACTGCTATAGAGCCCAATATGTACATATATGTCCAGGGCAGTGCTAGGTTCTTCTGCTGCTCCTCCAGGCTCCCTGACTTTCTCCAATAGTCTGGAATGGTGCTCACATCTAAAATAAATAAATGGCCTACTAATGCATCTAATGGCTTACTGTGATCACTGGTCTGGTATATGCTGGAATTATGACACACAATACACTATGAATGACACATATAATGGGTTACTGTGATCACTGGTCCTGTATATGCTGGAATTATTACACACAATACACTTTGTATGATGCTTATTAAAGCTGGTTAAGTACCAATTCTGCCCTCTTCAATGACAAGCCACACTCACTCTAAAATTAAGCATTTGGAAGCCCCCCTCTGGAAATCCTGCGTTTGCCACTGTTTTGTGTATGCGTATTATTAGTATTTTACGCTTTGCAAACAGGTGTATGTCAGTGTCAGCTACAGAATATTATTTTTACGCATATTTGCATTTACTATTATGAGTATCAATATCATATTGCTTGCTAGTAATCTAAGTACTTCACTGGTCATTATAACCTGGACATGAAATTCATGTTTATAAAAAAAAAACACTTCATGGAGATATATATATTCCTGTTAGTTGCTGTGCCCGGCAAGGTGCTATCTTTAAAATCTGCGGTTTGTATAGGATATTGGGTCTGATTTAAGCTGCCCATCTGCTACTAGATGCGGGGACGACGGCACGATTGCGATGCCGTTGTCTCCCGCGGGGTGAAGTGCAAACACTGAACGTTCAGACATTCAGTGTATGCAAATCAATCATCCCCAAACATGGCAACCTGACGGTGGTCGTCTGGTTGACCGTCATGTTCGGGCGATGATAGATGTTAAAAACGACCAGCGGGCACGCGCATCGCTGGTCATTTTTAACATTTTACTGCCCAATTTGAAGGCAGTTACCAAACGATGCAGCGATAATGATGGTTGTTATCGCTCAATCACTAGGTTTAATCGCCTAGTGGATGGGCAGCATTAGAGTTATTCACAAAGCTGATTGCCCACCCACACTGACAATGTTGCCTGTCACAGTGTCATTTATTGCAGTCTGTACATTGCCCCGATATGGATCAGTTCAATGTTAGCAATATAGCTATGGGCCTGATTCAGCAAGGAACGCACAGGAGAGAACGCACGTACTTGGCCGATGTTTTTGTACTGCGCATGTGCGAACTAGTCAGTGCGATCGGATTATGGTACGCAGACCACACGCAGTGTGTACGCAGACCCCTCCGATATTGATTGAAAGGTAGTGCCATTTGTGGGTGGTGATGGGGGGGTGGTCAAGCGGATGCAGGCATTATAACGCTATTATATAGGGGCGTGAATAATTAAGGCTGTGCAGCGGCATACACAGCCATACCGTAAGCTGTACACGGGAAGCAGGCAAAATCCTGCGGCAGGTCAGGTCACCCACTAATATGCTAATGTATCCGATGGTTCTCAATGTTACCGATGTTTACGCTATTTTGCGTGCTGATCAGGCTGTGAGTAAAGGGAGATGGGCGGCTTAATATGCATCTGCATCTTGTGCTGCGGTCTCCGTGCGTATGCATTGATTAGCATATTCTCGCAGCAGAGGGGTGCGTGCGTCTGCTTGCGTGCGTTCCTTGCTGAATCATGCCCTATGTATGCAGGCTCCCCCTCTGAGTGGAGGCCCCTGAACAACTGTTCTGCCACTCTGTTGGTAAATCGACATTACTGGCAGCCTTCCATATTTGGAGGTGCAAGCAGAATCAGGATACTGTAATGGGCTGATAATTGTACAACAAAAACTGCCGACAGCAGCTCGCGTGTAATTAAATTTGCCCGTTAGCGTTCAGTGTGGCCACTGGATGAAAGTTTGCAATGAACTGTAGTGAGAGTTGTAGTGCATTGCTACAATCATTGCACAAAATGTTGTAATTTAACTGCAAGATGCCCATCACCCAATAGAACTGCATTTTCAAATGTTACCCAACCAGAAACCTGCTACTGGGCTTCGATTCACAGAAGAAGAAGAAAACTGAGCACTAGGGCTCTATGAACATAAATACACAAAGTCCTTGATGTTTATTTCCAAAGACAGATCAATAACGCGTTTGACAATAACATGAAAGATAAAAATGTCCTTTGCATTGTCATTATATGCACTACTTTATTTATTTATATTCTCACGTGAGATCAGAAAAAGCAACAGCAATTTTACTTATACACAACAGACTAGAAAATATAGCACTGCACTAGATGCCTTAAAGCCAAATGAGCACACAATATAATTTTCGCACGGGAGTAATTTCATCTCGCCCCAGCCCCCTGCATCTCATTACAACTGATGCCAAGTAACCACAGTCCCCTGCATCTCACCACAGCCTCCTGATTCTTACTCCTGCCCCCTGCATCTCACAACAGATTCCTGCTTCTCACTACTGCCCCCTGCATCTCACCATAGGATCCTATATTTCACCACAGCCCCCTGCTTCTTACTCGTACCCCCTGCATCTCACAACAGCCTCCTGATTCTTACTACTGCCCCCTTCATCTCACAACAGCCTTCTGCTTCTCACTACTGCCCCCTGCATCTCACCATACCATCCTATATTTCACCACAGCCCCTTGCATCTCACCCCTGCCCCCTGCATATCACCAATGTCGCCACACACGCCACTACTGCTACCCTGCAGCTGGCTGGGAAGGGCAGGAGGATCATGGATGAGAGATTTATAATGCAACTACCGTAAGCATTAACAGCAGCATGTCCCTGGGGCTGGGGCACCTGTGCATATTTTTGCAGCCTCCATGCATACCCCTCCCAGGCTGCCAAACATGGCGATGTCCTCTTTGCACAATGTACCCTGTATTTCCTGGGCATCTTGTACAGCTACTGTACCACCGTAGCACCCCTGTTCAAGAATAGCGATGACTTCCATGGGAGGTGCCTCCTGTTCATTGAGGGCGTGTGGCTGAGTGGGAATATCATGCTGGAGAGTTAGCACTTCACAGTGGAGGAGTGGTGACTGGAGTCTGCGTGCAGGTTCAGCGTAGGGATGGACATCAGATTCAGATGGTGACTAACCCTCAATGTTTTTGTTTCTATGGTAGTGTTTTTACCATTTGATGGTGGTGGTCCAATGTTTGCCACCATCAAATGGAAATCATTCGATAGTGTTCTGATAGTTATTTGTTTTTGTTTCGTTTTTTTTAAATTCCTGATAGCTTGGCTCCCCTGGCTCCTTCCTGGCTACTGTCTGCATCAGGGCATCTTCATGGGTTCGTTGGAGAATGTCTCTCACTCTCTGCCTCAGATGTGACCCAGCTCAGTCCCTGACTCCCTCACCTCTCTAGGTTTCTGCCAAGCAACAGGGCACATTGCTATCTCCTTGGCTCAGTTTCAGATGCTCTTTTGCTGTTTCAGCACCATGGCCAGCTCCTATACAGCAGCTTGGTGTAATGCTGCATACACACGGTCAGATTTTCTTAAAGATATGAACAATAACGATTGTAAAAATCATTCAATCGTTGACATGTTGGGCATGCATCAACCAACGATGCGCGGTCCCGCATGTCGGGTAACAATATCTGACATCGACTGTGTTTGCAGTAAGATTTGGACAATTTTATTCATTTTAATCAATGTCAAAAATCGTTCATTGTTGATAAAATCATTCAAATGAAATCGTTCATCGTTATCGTTCAACAATAACGATGATCTGGCAAATCAGACCGTGTGTATGTACCATAAGATTTTTTTTCTGTGAATTCTTTCAGTAAAATCGTGACTGCTCGGCTCCCTTTTGTCACAGATGAATGGTTCATACACCTAAACCTCAGTCGACCAATGTTGTAAAGAATAGTGAAAACCACATCAAAATCCGTCCAGTGGTTCAAGAGATTATGACAAACAGGCAGACCCTTAAACCGGGGATTTTATTTTATATACATAGAGATTATAACTATCATTTTAAAAATGTGTTGAGTGCATTCAACCCTCACAAGGAAAAATAATATATTTTAAGTGTCATACTTTGAAACACGTAGGGAACTGAGAGCCTCCTTTATCAACGAGTGTTATTCTTGTTATCACTCGTTACTAATCTTAAATGATGCTCTAACCAATCAGCTCCTAACTGTCATTTTTCAAAAACATGACAGTTAGGAGCTGATTGGTTGGCGCTCCATTTAGGATTGTTAACGAGTGATAACAAGAATTTCACTCATTAATAAATGAGGCCATGAGTTAGATTTACATTACAGTCCTTAGATCAGCAAAGTCATTTCTTCACTCATCACTTATTTGTGGGTATGCCGTATATATGACATCTCACACTTTTAGCATGGGCTAATTAGCAGCTGTGGTTTAGCACTGCAGAACCCCAACACTGAGAATGGTTACATTTGAATTAATTCATTGATACAATGTCACTGAAATAATATGGTATATAACTGAATGTGTATTCTGAGTGAATGACTGGTAAAATATACAGCAGCAGTCTAACTTCTGTTCGATTTCCCCCACAAACTGTAGCACAGCAGAACAATGGCTGGTGTCAGACACTGCACAGTACAGAATAAAAGTTTAATTTTTTGACAACCAATTTATGTATGTACCATAACGGTAGGCAATTATTAGACCGGCAGACTGAATGCCGCCGATCTAAATACCGGTGCCTAAAGCCCGACATGGGATAGGCACTGATAGGCATTGAAATACCGACACCTATCTTAATCCCAACGCAGGAAGACAGATAGATACCGGACCGATCTAGGTAAGTCCGGCGCATCTTAACTGTTAGCCGCAGGGGGGAGGGTTAGATTTAGGCACCCCTGGGAGAGACTTAGGGTTAGGCACCCCCCGGGGAGGGTTAGGGTTAGACTAGGGGAAGGTGAGATTAGGGTTAGGTGCCACTGGGGGGAGGTTAGGGTTAGGCAGCCCCACAAGAGGGTTAGGTTTAGGGTGCGGGAAGGGGGGTTAGGATTAGGCACCCCATGGGGATTTAGGGTTACGCATCACCCCGGGAGTTTTCGAGTTAGGCACCACCAAGGGAGGGATAGGGTTAGGGGGGGTTAGAATACTTACCAGCCCCAGACGGGATATCCTTCTGTTGGGCTTGTGCAGTTGGGATTTGAACCGGAGGCTAAACAGCCACCGGTATTTCAATACCATTCCTACTGTAACTAAAGTGATCGTGTAATGGCATCCTTCACATGTAATGTGATCATTTAGCGGATCAATAGCTGCATTTAGCTTTTTAACATAATATTATAAACAATCATTTTAACATTTAACATTTTAACATTTATTGATCAGAGTTATAGCTATTCTGTCTATGGCAATGATTCATTTCAGCCACATAAGTGCTTAGTGTAAATAAACAGCAAACTTCTAATCATAGCTAGATTTTATTCTTCATTTTATACACATAACTCCAGATAAAGGACTGAAGGTGTATGGTTTCCAAATGTTAGATCGTGTATCAAGACCTTGGCACCCTGATACACCCAACAAAGCAATACTGCGCTTCTCCGCAAAGGTAATTCCAATCTTTTACAGAGAAGCTCATGATCATTTTATTGGGTGTATCTAGTGCAATGTTCTTGATTTATGATCCAACAAGTGGGAACCTTACCCCTTCAGTCCTCTATCTGGAGTTTAAAGAATTTACCCAGAGATACAAAAAAGGTCTGACCTATTAAAGTCCAGTGGCATAACTAGGGTTTTCGGAGCCCAGGGCAAAATGAAGAATGGCGCCCCCCACAAACATACAACCACACACAAGTAAATCTGAATGTGGACGCCGAATGTGCGCTGAAAAAAAGTGGGTGTAGTCGCATAACGGAAGGGCGTGGTCACTGGAAATGGGGCTTACCTACATGACACAACACCCATTTCTCGTCACTCTGGGAACATTCCTTTCCATATGCACCTTTCCATTATGGTGGTTTCTCACAATGTGGAACCTCTGAAGAAAGTTATCCTCTCTGGGAAGACGGCGTCTTCAGTCGGTATTCACTATTCTTGTAGGTCACATTATCATCCGGAAGATGCCTGTTTGTGTAGGAATCATCATACAATACCAGTTCAACTCATTTTCCCTGTGTAACTTACTGCCCCCTAGCATCTCTCAGTCACACCATTATCTCTCCCTACATCTCTCAGCCACAACATCATCTCCCCCTACATCTCTCAGCCACACCATCATCTCCCCCCTGCATCTCTCAGCCACACCATCATCTCCCCCTGCATCTCTCAGCCACACCATCATCTCCCCCTGCATCTCTCAGCCACACCATTATCTCCCCATACATCTGTCAGCCACACCATCATCTCCCCCCTGCATCTCTCAGCCACACCATCTCCCCCTTGCTTCTCTCAGCCACACCATCATCTCCCCCTACATCGTCTCTCAGCACACCATTACCTCCCAACTGCGTTGTCTCTCAGCCACACCATCATCTCCTCCCTGCATCATCTCTCAGCACACCGTCATCTCCCCCCTGCGTTGTCGCTCAGCACACCATAATTTCCCTCCATGCATCGTCATCCCATTCTGTCTATGTTTCTGTATGTCTCTCCTCATTGCATACTTGCGGCTTAATCGCTGAAAACACCCGTCGGGGATTAACCACAAATATTAGGTTTCCCCTAGATGTATGAAGGAGAAACTGCAGCAGGTATCTCCGAGGGTTACTAAAGTTTATCCTGTGGCTCCCACCACTGACTTCAATGGAGGAAGCCATTCATTGGCTGAGAGGCGGGGCCTGATCTCTCTCAGCCAATGAATGCACAGACATGGAGCTTCAAAGGATGAAGCCGCGTCTGTGCGCTTCATTTGGGAAGGAGTAATCATTCTGGTTAGAATGGTTATTCCTTAAGGCGATGGTCAGGTTTTTGTTTTTTTATTTTAACCCATGGATGCCTACTGGAGAAGGGGACCACTGGAGATAATATAGGTGAGTATTGTGTGAGTGTGTGTATGTATGTATGTATTACAGTTATACTTTGTAAGGTGTGTGTGTTTCTTGCAATATTTCTTTACAGGTGAACTACAAGTCCCAGTGGGCCCTTAATGCCCCGCATGCTGGTACTTGTGGCAGGGGCGTATCTATACTTTGGCCAGGATGGCACTTGCCAGGGGCGCTGGCTGCCAGGGGGCGCCACCTGGCAGTGCCACCATAGCAATAGATGCGCTCTGCAGTGCTGTGGACAGATAGGTTATGGTGTGCTGGGCACCCACTGGAAAGGATAGGTAGGTAGGGTGCGGGTGGAAACAGCCACACTGAACACAGAATGCTGACCCGGCCGCTGCTGCAAGTTTTGTTTGCCGGGTGCCCGCTGCGGTGTATATCAGCGGCGCACCCGGCTGTCCTCACTTGCTGCTGTGAGGGTTGTGTATATAGATCCCCTTCAGTAGGTACATCTACGGAAGGGGATCTGTCCACAACCCTGCTGTGAGCTCTGCTCTGCCTCCCTCGGCTCCCGCATGGTGCAGTGACTCATCTCCCAGTGCAAGGGATGGAGGAGCTGTTCGGCGCCGCACAGCACTGTGAGGTTACAGGTCAGTCTCTTCTTGTTAGTGTTGGCAGGGAAGGGGGTGGTGTGTTATTAACAGGTCAGTGACAGTCTCTTGTTAGTGTTGGTTGGGTTGGGGGGATGTTTGTGTTAACAGGTCAGTCTCTTGTGTGTGTGTTGTATATGTAGTGTGTATGTTATGTGTGTGTATGTATGCTGTGTGTGTGTTTGTAAGTATGTTGTGTGTATGTTATGTGTGTGTGCATGTATGCTGTGTGTGTGTTTGTAAGTATGTTGTGTGTATGTTATGTGTGTGTGTGCATGTATGCTGTGTGTGTTTGTAAGTATGTTGTGTATATGTTATGTGTGTATGTATGCTTGTAAGTATGTCATGTGCGTATGTATGCTGTGTATGTGTTTGTAAGTATGTTATGTCTGTATTTTATGTGTGTATGTTATGTGTGTATGTATGCTGTGTGTGTTGTAAGCATGTCATATCTGTATGTTATGTGTGTATGTATGCTGTGTGTGTTTGTAAGCATGTCATGTGTGTATGTTATGTGTGTATGTATGCTTGGAAGTATGTCATGTGTGTATGTATGCTGTGTGTGTGTGTTTGCAAGCATGTTATGCGTGTATGTTATGTGTGTATGTATGCTGTGTGTGTTTGTAAGCATGTTGTGTGTATGTCTATATATAATATATATATAATTATTGAACACCCCCCCCCCTACTGTGTGGTAGGGGAAAATGCAAGAGAGAGGGGGGGGCGCTGTCCCTTAGCTTGCCAGGGGCTCTCAGACCCCTAGATATGCCCCTGACTTGTGGTTCTCCAAGTATCAGCATGCGGGGGAGGCTTGCTGGGACCTGCAGTTCTACTGGAAAGACAATGTTTAGTTATATCTATTTTTACACAACACCTACACAATCAACCCGCCACCCACTGCCCAGGGGTGGCGGGGATAGCGCCGGGCTATCTGCCCAGGCTACGGGTACCCTGGAGAGGGAGACCTCTTTTTTTGAAGGGATCTCCAACTCCCCAGGGATCCCTGGCCTGGGCTGACTAACAGTCAGCGCTGATGCTGCGGCTGGGGGCCCCGGTAATAGGGCTCCCCTGGCTGTGGCATCAGTCCCCCCGTTAGAAAGGGTCCAGGGCTGGTTCTGGATCTTGCAGGGGAACCCTACGCAATTTTTTCCCTGTAAATCCAGGACCAGCCCTGCTTCCCATAGCCCAGTGCTAGTTGTACTAAGTACAGGGAGACCCTACGTTATTTTTTCCCTGCACTTAGTCAACCAGAACTGGGTTTCAGCAGTCCGGGGCTGGTTATGATTTGGGGGGGGGGAATCTCATGTCAATTTTTTTCTAATTTTAACTCTTTCTTTGCTTTTTACAGCCAGATACATGCAGGCATCTCACTGATGTCTGCATGTATTTTTGTCAATCAATCCGACCTGCTCATGCTCAAATCGAAAGCATGAAGCAGGTCTATTGTATTGGGGATTTGAAGTTCGATTTGAAGTCCAATTTTGAGGTCGACTTCAAATCGAATTATAGTAAATAAGGATTTTGTGTGTTGAGCTATGTAAAAGTACCAATGTTTTTCCGATGGGCGATTTGAGTCCAAATTCAATTTGAAGTCTGATTTTACATTCGATTTGGCCTTTAGTAAATACCCAAAAGCAAAATCGAATCCAAATTGAATGAAAATCGCACATTAAATCACTCAAAATGCCAAATCGACCTTTAGTAAATTTACCTCCAGGTGTCAGTGCAGGGAGGGACTCCACTGATTGAAACCCTGGCGAGAGATTGTGAAATATATCAGAAACCCAGAATGCACCTCCACCTCCCCAAGTACACTGTGGAGAATGGCCTTCTACCCTGTGGCAGAGGGTACATATCAACTTTGCCAGTACATCCATGGACCACATTTTTCTCTTTGCAGGCAGTATCATCATTATTTATTGTAGCACAGAAATTAGGGAGAGTGTTTGGGTTACTATAGTAACCACAGACTTCCAATGTCGGATGCAAAATATTACATATGACTTTTAGCTGATTATGAAAAACAGATTTGATTGCAAAATATGAAAGGTTACAAAATCTGCAGTGGAAAATGTTTATTTTAGTGTAAAGCACAGATTTAATTAACAAGCAACAAAGAAAATACATGCAAATTTTTTTTTCTTCTTCAAAGTACTTGAGAAATGCAAAGTGGATGTGCAAATTGAGTTCTGGGTTAAACTGATTATAAGAGAATACTTTAAGAACGTTTCAAAACTTAACAATACGTTTGGAAGCAATATCTCATACAAAAGAATTTAATGGAGGCATTCACCAACCTCCATTTGTGTACTTAATGGTACAAGGGGAAGAAACGGTGGCTTAAAATGGAGAGTGCTACTTACAGATAAAGGGAAAATAAAGAAATGGAAACACTTATTTTCCAAATTCAAAGACAGCTGTTCCTATATGTGACAGTGATACAGCACATCATAGCGTCTTACAAACTGACACAGAGGGCCTGATTCAGAGGCGCTCGCAAGTGGCCGTTCGTTCGTAGTCAGACGATGTTGTACAACCACGCATGCGTCGGTGTAACAGTGCGCATGTGCGTACGTCTGAATGCGGTCATTTTTCGGTCAATCGTAGACACAGCGAACACGAAGTGACATGTCAAATGTGATTGACAGAACTGTCCGTTTTGGGGTGGTGACGGGGGTGGAGATGGAAAAACGCAGACGTGTCGAGGTGTTTTTTGGGCGTACATAAATTATCTTATGCGAGCGCCAAATGTGAACGGAACAAGTGATACGTCACTGTCTCATACAATTTCCATTAAGACTGCTCGCTCAGCTTGTGGTCTGGTATAGTCTACCGCAATGACGATGGTCTCTTTGTACTTCCCTGGGCTCATCGATGGTGTAGCGATTTATCAATTGAGGCCACAAAAACAATCATCTTTTAAATGCAAAACTGCTTGTAAGGTGTTTAGCAAATAGACCTTTTTTAGTAGCTAAAAACCGAACGCAGGTGAACTACTCAGCTGCTAATTTCTGGGTCATACAATCAATTAGCTAACAAATGGTTTTTTTGGGGGGGGCTTTTAAAATATTTGTGTTTCTTTTTTAGGGAAACAATATTGTACGCATGTTTGTTTTTTTTCATAATTTTTTTGTGGACAAGAAACCAATCGTCCTTTTGTTTTTTGCTAAGTGTTAATTAAAACTCATAAATTGTTTTTAACCCTTGTTTTTTTTAAAAAAATTAAATGTTTTTATTTCCGTTGTATTGTTTCTAAGTTTTTTTTGAGGGATTACCTTTTAACCAGTTTTGGAATAAATCAACAATAGAATTTTGCCGATTTTGATCATAATTTTATTAAATGATTGTGTCCATTTTTGTTTTTTGTTTTTTTTATTTTTTCCATAAACATATTTTTTTTTAAGGTAAAAAATTTTCAAAATGATTTGGGCCACACACACACAAAGTAAGTGGCATTTGAACTAAAATAAATAAATAAATAAAAACAATTCACAAGAAAGGAGAGGGAGGTTGTTGTCATGAAGGAATATGGGGCAAACACAGAGATGGATTGTGGGGTAATTAGCCAGTGCTGTCATTGCCTTTTAGGCTGTTTGGCCGGGGGTTGGAGGGAGCCGGAACGGGGCCGGGAGCTCCTTCGGCTGGCCTGGCCAGAGGCAGATGTTGTGGCCTCTGGACTAGGCATAGGGCTAGGCACATTTGGAGGGATGGCTGTTGTGCCAGAGGTGGAGGGTCCTGATGTTCCTGCAGGAAGGGAGGCCGGCTCCAACATGTGCTGGCGAACGAGCTGCTCCAGGGCATTTGCAATTCTCACGTTTGCTGCAGTATTTTCCGCCAGGGCATTTGCAATTCTCACGTTGGCCACAGTATTTTCCTCCAGGGCGTCCACCACCCGTAGCAGATTGGCGTCCATCCTCAGCAGAATCTCGGTGTGCTGATCCGTTTTAACATTGAGATCAGTAAGGAGGGCCACTGCCTGCGAGGGGGAATGCCCTGGACTGTCTGCCACAGGGTCCCCAGCCGGATCTACTGCTTCCTCCCCTGCAGAGCCAGAAGAAATTCTGCGGCCAAAGCTCACCTCTGGAGCAGACTCATCCGCCTGTGTCTCTGTGAGAAAAAAGAGAAAAGAGTAAAATTATAATGTAGATATTTTCAAAAACACATTTCTGAGTTGTTAACATTACAACATTTACCTGGGGCAACATGAGGAGCCGCAAAGTCTGGCATGTCGGTATCCATGTTCGACACGCCAAACACCTCCTCATCCTGCACACACCCCTGTGCCAGCTCCTCCAAATCCATGAGCTCAAGTGACACAGGGGTGGGACCCCCACCTGTCCCCCCTGCATGCCTAGCCCTATCAGCCAGTTTTTGTTTAAGCCGATATTTGAAGTCGCTCCATCTGTTGGTTAAAAAGTTGGCATTATTACTGCAGTATTTGGACCTGTAAACACTTTTTAGTCAAATGTAGGTTTTATGTACCGGCATTTGACCTCCCGGGTTGAACGTTCAAACTCACCCACCCCATTGACAGCACTGGCTATGTCGTCCCACAGTTTCCATCTCTGGGTTGCACCCATATTCCTTGGTGCCTGTGCCAGGTTGTCATTGCACATTTGCACCAAAACCTCCATCTCCTCCTTGTGAATTGTGGCTGCCTTTTTTTTTTGGCCCTAGTTTGCCTACTAGGCCCAGCAGCCTCTTCCATGGCATCCTCCACACCTTTTTTTGAAATGGTTTAAAAAATTTTAATGTAAAATGTTTCTAAATGTAATGTTAAACATAAGCATTTTCCCTTAAAAAAGCAAATACTTACATGGCGCCTCTTGGCTAGTACTTTGCTGCTCTGTACTCATTGTGATTTTTCTCAATGCAGCAGACCAATTTGGGCCTTCAGTGATGTTTTTATACATGCGTCAGCATTATTCGGCCGCATCATTCATTGTGCGCTCCTATTGTCTGTCCTTAATTTGAGCGGGAAAATGTAGACTATTTATGGCTTGGCGTGACTCCATTCGAGGTGGCATTTTTTGATTGTTGGAGGCATTTCGGTGTAGTAGAGTGTTTTGTTGTTTGGTTGGTGGTACGTGAAGGAGTTTTTTTTTTTTTTTGAAGTAGCGTTTTTTTTTTATTTGCTATTTTTTTTTATATTTTTGAGTAAGTATTTCAATAAATCCCATAAACATTTATTAATAAATTGTGGAAAAAATGTTATATTTTTTTTTTTTTTTTTTTAAAGTTATTTTGGCTGGAACCCAAGTGACCTTTTAAAACTTTTGATATTTGTCTGTTTTTGGTAAGTGTTTTTGGTTTTATTAATTAACAAATTAGATGTGTTGGTCTTAGCATATGTTTTGCTAAGTAATGTGTGCTTGTTCTGTGTCAAATCATGTCTTAACTCTAAATGTAGCGTACTATTTTGCGAACTAATGTGTGCTCACTTCTCTAAATTTTAGAAAACTATATTTTGTTTAATTCCTAGTTTATAAAGATAATCTGAAAAAAAAATTCTCCTTTTTAAATGTAGGTGGATTTTCACATGACATGACCCAGGCCTGTAAGAATCTTTGGTTTTCTTTGAAAAGATAAGTATATTTTTCTTAACACATTTGTCTAAAACAATAACTACCTGGCTTAACATTTCAGGTTGATGTTGGTCGTATTATATTGGCCATGGTTCCAGAAACCGACCAACCTCAACTTCGTCCCAGGCATAGGCCTCGTAGGCATGCAAGGCCCTAGATATATAGAACACGTGTAACCCTTTTTGGAATGCCAGATGATGAGGTGTTAAGGCACTACCGTCTGCCTCCAAAAATCATCGTAGACACTCTCTCAATACTCAAAGGTATTATGGTGAATCAGTATGTTTTCAATTCTAGGCCTAAGCAGGTAGCTTTAATTTTTACATTACCCCAAAAAATAAATATTCAATTTTTGTCGTTCTACAAACCTATTGGTATTGTTATGTGTTTAATTTGCAAGCTTACATACTTACTTGACCTTTCTACAAACAAATTTACATTACTTAAAAACACAGGGACAAATAGAAGACTTATGTAAGGTTCAACAATCTAAGATTTACGGAAAAGGAATGAGACTTAAATAATTCAAACAATACTTTATTTTATTTTTTTAAAATTTTGGTTATGCCAAAAACTTAGTGGCGCAGGAGCGCACAAAGGTGGTCCAATGCCACCAGCATGGCAATGACATGGCCCCGAAGACCAATCAATCCAGCAGCAATTGCCTCGTGATGCCTCTGGGCCTCTGTGGGGGAAAAAATGTGTGGATTACTAAAATAACACCTTCATTTAAATTTTAAAAACACACAAAAAATTCTGGCTATACTAAAAACAAACATCAGTTACAAAAACATGTCCAAAAAAAAGGAATGCCAAACGAAAAGATTTAAAAGAAATAAGGGCCCAAAAAGAAGAAATAAATAAAAAAACATATGTATTTAGCCTAAGCAAAACTACGACATTTGTTGGTACCGTAAACAAGAAAGACACAAGTGTGAGTGTTTGGACATGTGTCATACAAAAAAAAATGTAAAAAAAAAACCATAGTAAAAAATGTAAACATACCGGTCACACTGCTTACTGGGCCTGGAGCCCCGAATTCCTCCTCATCTGAGGTGGGCCAGTGCCTCATGGAAGGAGGAGGGCTAATGTTGCCAGAAGTGGAGGGTGAGGAAAAGAGAGAGGGGGTTTGAGGGGAGGGGGAAGTTGGAGAGATGGTACTGTGAGGAAAGGGAGGGGACTGAAAGACGTCAAGGTCTGGGGTGGAGGGGGAATTTGGGGAAGAGTGGGCAGGGGATGTTTGGGTGGGAGTGGGGGATAGGGGACGAGACACACGTCTGCAACGTCTGACTATCCGCTCTGCCCCTAAATGATGGAGAAAAACATTTTTAATTACCAATTTATTTATTTTTTTTGCCAAAAAAAAAAAACAACAGGGCTATACTGTAAACATGCACACGCAGGTATGTCCAAAATAAACCAACAGGGCTATACTGTAAGCATGCACACGCAGGTATGTCCAAAATAAACCAACAGGGCTATACTGTAAACATGCACACACAGGTCTGTCCAAAATAAACCAACAGGGCTATACTGTAAACATGCACACGCAGGTATGAGAAGAAAAAAAAATAACACAAAAAATTATAAACATACGCAGAAACACTTACTTTGCCCAATCCGGCGACGCAAAAGGGCCAGCAGGCGTGGTGATCTGCACGCAGATCCGACCACCTGCGTTCCAACTGCCCTATATTTCGGCGATAGCCGAGGGAACGCAGGCGGCGGCGCACCTCCGCGTAGGCCCTCTGCTTGCGGAGGTTGGTGATGGGGGGCGGATGGTCCGTATTTCGCTCGTCCATCACCTCAGTGAGGCCCAGTAGCTCCGGCCCACAGAAAGCGTTGGCTCTCATGATGGCAATGATTTTTTTTTACACAAAACAGTTTTAATAAAGGTCCTAGAAAAAATTTGATTGGCTAATGTACTTTGTAAATTAACAGGAACAATTCTATTGGTTATTGTATGAGTCATGTGACCTACACCCTCACAAATATAATGTGAGTTATGATAGGCTTGATGCAGTGACATGCGTAAGCTAATTTAAATATAAAAATTAAAGTAGTAAAATCTGCCTATAAAAAAAACGCAAAACAATAGTAGCATTCAAACAAACTTTTAATTTAGAAAAACCATCCCCTTGGTAAAACCGTATGTATTCTGCGGAACAAATGACACACACTAACAAGAATAAAGTTTATTGACATTGAAAAAAAACAGGATTGCAAACATGTGAATAACAATTAAGGTAATTAATATAGTGATTGCCAGTAATCGATTCAAGTATGTTTGCAGAATGAAATAGCAGGCAATCGAGAACTGACAGGGCCACTTCCGGAATTGACTTGTGCGAGCGCTCCCTGCAACCAAAGACGAGACGGACGCTCGCTATTTTGAACATTCGCTAGCTAGAGGAGGGGTTGGGAGAATATGGGGTGGAAGGTTAGCTACGAGCGATCATACGAGCGATCGCTTGCATTTGCATTGTGTCCGGGTCTGAATCGGGCCCAGAGTCTTTACCCTTTCAGCACCAGAGGTTTGAACTTTTCCCACTCAGGAATTGTTTATGTATTTATTGTGTTATCAGACTGTACTGTTGATGGTGTCTATGTCCAGGACTGGCATGTGTATGCCTTATTGTGTGTTAGAGACTGTGCCCTAAATTCCCCCCCTGGGATTGTGAACTTACCCCCTGCCTTGAACTACTAAGAATAGCGGGGCATGAGGGGAGGACTTCCCCAATGGACTTGAGAGGGGAGACCTGCTTGCCCTTAGTGTTACCTGACAGCACCTAGTATCTGTTCTGTACCACGCGACCCCAGTGGGAGCAGAGCCAGCTTGTGAACAGGACCTGGAGGAAGGCTATATAAGGGGTTGCCCGATGGACCATTGGGAGTCCTGAGGCAGTGGAGTCAAGCGCAGGGTCTGCGCACTTTACTTTGGAGCCCAGAGGAGACCGTCGGCGGGAGCCGCGGGTGCCGCTGAGAGAGGTGGCAGTGGAGATAACCAGACGGTGATTGACAGCGGGAGCGGAGCTCCTGGGACTTCCGCTACACATCAGAGGGGGCTGCGTCCAAATGGGGAGTGGCTGTAGGAGGAGAAGTCAGGAAGCCACTACTGACAACGGAGGTGGAGACTGGCCGGTGATGCTGCAGGGGAGTATCCCTTCATTCATTGACAGTCTGAAGGAAAGGAGTAGCCTAAGGAGGGCTGGGATGTTCCGAGGAGTGCCTCCTTTCCCCCGCATTGATGTCTTCAGGAGAGGTCTGTAAGCACACCCAACACAGCCTTTCAGTAGCACCTCCTTATCCAGCCAGCCAATAAAAAGTTACTGCCTAATTATCTATGGTAGGAAGACTCCTCTACACTATACTACTGAACTAAATAGAAGTGTAGCCAGCATAGTTACAGATCCCACACTGAAGTTTAGGTATAAGCCTCATCAGCCATTCTGTAATAAGAGATTAACTGTAACTATTCTCAGCAGCCTATTCTGATAACTGACAACAGTTCAAGGTGGCTGTCTGACACACCTAGCAAAGCGAAGTGAATGACACTGCAAATTAAAAGGATAGTAAGCATAAACGCTCATAGAGCTCTATTGTCAGCAGCAGGACAAGTTAACTTTTATGAGAGGAAACTAAGGAAACTTAATTGCTGTTCTCAGGATATGAACACACTTACAAGTTATAATGGCTACAAAAGACACCTATGTGCACCACCTCTAAAGATTAGCTGGCCAGCCAGTAGTAAAGTGTATTGACTTTCATATTCGCTAGTTTATCTATAGACTCTCTAAGATATATGTTGTTGTTTAAATGTCATTAACTATCGTATAATGTTCTATTGTACTGTCGTGATATAACCCTCTTAAGTCATAGGTGGGCTGTTCCTAAGTCTGTGCAGTTCCAGTAAAATAAAACACCCTCTATTTCTGTGTCATTTACTTGTAGGGCACTACTGTTATAAGTGTTGATGATAGTAATGTATTGAGAGTATTAGTCTTGCTCACAGTGTTTATTTGTGACTGTGTGTAGTTGTTAATAAACTATAATAACTTGCTACACACCAATTGGCGTGATCCTTTGGCCACCTGTCTAGGAATGTTACAAGTTTATTCCCCCTTGGAAGTGGGTGCAGAGAAGAGATTCTGAGTAAGGTGGTAAGATATCCTACAAGCTACTGTAAAAGTGATTAACCAGTTTGAGGGTGTTACACATAAATCGCTCAACTACTTCAACATTGGCATAACATGGGACCCAGAACCAGGCCCATAACGCCAGCTTATAATATCACTATGCTTGCATATTGTGCCTATTTTGACAGGTTATAGTTAAATTTGACTGCTCATATTGATGCTTTGTGAAGCTGATGACACCCGCCATTTTAACTGCACATTTTTTTTAAATCCTTCAAGTATACGTCATGTTTCAATGTTCCCTATGTTGTGAAAGACCATGTATTTTACCATGGTAGCCAAACAGATATTAGCTTTGATAAATGTAGTATCCATCTGATTGGTCGCTACGGTTTGTCAATGTCACACTTGCCTTGAGTCATCCGTCAAGAATCAGTCTGGGTGTGGTTTTGGTGCTTCATGGGAGCGATCTCACTGTAACTACAATGGGGAAACAGGGCCCGATTGAGACCCGCTCACTAGATACGTTCACACGCAGCCATCAGGTGCCAAAAGATGCAAATCCCGCGATCGCACGGCAAGACATTAGCACGCCCACTATGTCTTGGCGTGCGATAGCGGTGTGTATTTAGATGCCCACCAGCCTGTCTTAAGATGCTCACTTTCCTTTAGAAATACATGTCATCTCCAGGAAGTGTATTTAACAATCAGTAACATCAAGTACCATTGGACCCATACGCAGCGCTTGTGGCTCACCGTACCCTACCGCAAGCACTGCGAGTGCTTCAGTGTGTAATTCAGCCATGTGACGTGTTATGACGCTGCGCTTAATTATGCACGCCTCTGAAATGGCGTTAAGACGCATCAGATACGCCTGCGTTCGCACCACCACACCCCCGTTTCCATCGACCAACCCCTGTTACCACCCACAAACGGCTCATCCTTTCATTCAGTCTAGCGAGGCGTCTATGTACAGGGTGCGAACACTTCCCGATCGCATGTACTAGTTGGCGCACTGCGTCTTATATGCATGCGCACATTGCAAACATCGGCAGGCTACGTGCGAATGCAGCCTAGCGAGCAGGTCTAAACTGGGCCCACAGTACAGTACATTTGTGACTAACGATATTGGTATATGTAGTAAACAAACTACAATACCCGGCGCTCAGGGATAAATATCTGATATAATCCACCTGCTAGCTAGTAGCAATCTTTGATCTAGCTAAGACCAAATAATTGAAAAATCAACCTAAAAGCAACAACCTGTGTAGTTACTGCGCAAGGTGGATAGTAATGGTTGGTGTCAATACAAATGTTGTATGTGCTCTCTGTTCAAATGAATGGAAGACTGGATCAGTAAAATACTCTATTTAATAACAATTAATTGCACATAAATGATCACAATCCTATCGCTAAAACTCCAGATGATAATAAATATTATAGCGACAATTGCAACTAGATAAAAAACACTGTAGTTGAACATAAATAAAGAAAATGATAAAAGGAATCCTGGCGTCCCAGCTATTGATATAAAATGCAAGGATTCACTTGATCTCTTAGTAAACAATATAGGGTGCTCTAAGCGTGGCCACTCTAGTATACATACGGTCCCATGGAGATGTTCACAATTATGTCAAAGTAGTATCCAAATAGATATATTTCTCACGGGATACAATGATGTAGATATGATGTACACATCGAAGGCACTGAATGGTATGCTCTTCTAATCTAATGAAGACTGTAGGCACAATCGGCATATACTGCTGATAAAAGACACGCAGGGCTTGCTGGGCGTTAAGTCCTCCAGTGACTCCTGCCCCAGGCGTGTGTTACAATGTAGCGGCTCCGGCCGCTGGATAATTCCAAGCAAGGTGTGCGCTGAAGGTCAGCTGATCGGCAAGAGTCTTGAAAAAGTCCTAACTTGATATAGGACGAAACGTGTTGACCAGAGCCACCAAGTGCTTACCAGGAGGATTCAACACTACTACAGCCGCTCTATTGAGCATTTGCCTAGCAGGACTTGCGGATCACCCAGCCAGAAATTGGCATTGTCCCAACTCAGGTGTGCTGGGGTTAGGAGCTGCCGGAGGACTTCTTGCCCAGCAAGCCCTACCCGTTACACGCATAGCGGGACTTGCCGATCAGCTGACCTTCAGCGCACACCTTGCTTGGAATTATCCAGCGGCTGGAGCCGCTACATTGTAACACGCGCCTGGGGCAGGAGTCACTGGAGGACTTAACGCCCAGCAAGCCCTGCATGTCTTTTATCAGCAGTATATGCCGATTGTGCCTACAGTCTTCATTAGAAGATTAGAAGAGCATACCATTCTGTGCCTTCGATGCGTACATCATATCTACATCATTGTATCCCGTGAGATATATATCTATTTGGATACTACTTTGACATAATTGTGAACATCTCCATGGGACCGTATGTATATTAGCGTGGCCACGCTTAGAGCACCCTATATTGTTTACTAAGAGATCAAGTGAATCCTTGCATTTTATATCAATAGCTGGGACGCCAGGATTCCTTTTATCATTTTCTTTATTTATGTTCAACTACAGTGTTTTTTATCTAGTTGCAATTGTCGCTATAATATTTATTATCATCTGGAGTTTTAGCGATAGGATTGTGATCATTTATGTGCAATTAATTGTTATTAAATAGAGTATTTTACTGATCCAGTCTTCCATTCATTTGAACAGAGAGCACATACAACATTTGTATTGACACCAACCATTACTATCCACCTTGCGCAGTAGCTACACAGCTTGTTGCTTTTAGGTTGACATTTGTGACTAAGTAAGTACTTTCCTGCACATTGCCAAAAGGAATTGCTCTTAATTATCACACCTCTTTGTGAATAATGTACTTCTGGAATTGTAGCTTTCCACTGACTGAGTAGTTGTCCACAGATTCAATTTGTGGTCATAATTCGTTAACACTGTTTTTCAGCCTCATGTGTTATGTGCGCCTCCTGCCTTCCAGCCTGTTTTAAGTACTGTAAGTTCTTATATTATTTTACAGCCTAATAATATTCTCTAAGAACATTGTGCTAATTTTACCCTGTCTCGTATTATATTCCATTACTTCGGTAATTCAAACATGACACACTGTTTAAAGGGGAAAAAAAATCTTCCTTCTCTGCTAAATCATTTTCAATTAATTTGTGAAGCTCTAAAGTAATGGTTTATTTATGGCTGAAAGAGACGGTATCTGTAATATTTTGTGTAAAAGGTGAAGGAATGGATATACTGTCATTTAGTTTCGTTCAGCGGAATTGGATGAAAGCGCCAAATTCAGTTAAATGACGCTTCTGCTGACCGAGCTGTCAAATGTAAATTTTATTCCTTCAAATGATAAAAAATGGGATTCCTAATAAATGCACTAAATGCCTGTCATGTATCAACTTAGAAAATTTACTTTGAGGTTGAGAAGGGAATAGGTGCTAGGGTCGGTTTTACTTATCTATAACGCTGCAGAATTCACTTGTGGTTTTCTATTGTATCTTCCAGGCTCACTCAGAGGATTGTGCAGTATTATTACACACAGGTTCACATTCCACAAATATGTATACAGCCAGGTGCAATTGACAAAAGACTCTAATGATATGATTATTACTCTGATTACACAGGTCTGCGAAATTTAAGGTATTGAAAGCTTTTTTAATAATACTTTTATATTCTTAATTATACTCCTGTGTACATCAAGAAATAGTATATTGAAAAAAATACCACATCACATTTACCTACAAGGGGGTTGTTACAGTGTGTATATCAATATCACCATATAATGTAGAATATATTAAAACCAATATAAATATATATTAATGTAATCACTCATCCCAGAGCCCAGAGAACTGGTTATTCCAGTCCACACCAGCATATGAATAGACATGGCCAACTAAAACTACAATCTAATTAGCATTTGTTTACATATAGCCACAGTTCACACATAGCTAGCCCCACACAGGAAAGCTTAGACCAATAGCCCAAGTTCAAAGTGAGCAGTAGTTTCAATGGAATCAGTATGATATCGCGGCTGCCGCATGGTAGGGAGTTCAAATCCCGGCAGCGGCTGCCCGACAAAACAGCAGAGCCCGGCAGCGGAAGCCCGACAGCGCTGGAAATCCAGATCGTGTAAGGTAAGTATCAACTAATCTAACCTAACCCTCCTTAGGGGTGCCTAACCCTAACCTCCCCTCCTGTGACTAACCCTAATCCCCCCTCTAAATGGCTAACCCTAACCCCCCCATTCCCCGCTGCCTAAACCTAACTCCCCCGGGGCGGTGCCTAACCCTAAGTCCCCCCCGGGGGTGCATAACCCTCCCTCCCCCTAGCCTAACCCTAACCCTCCTGGGGGGGTGCCTAACCCTAAGTCCCCCCCGGGTACCCTAAACCTAACTCTCCCCCCCCCCCCGCAGCTGTCCGCTCGCAGCGCCCGGCATCCCTTTGATCGGGATGCCAGGCGCCGGTCTCCTGGCGTTGGGCAAATGAAAGGCGTCTAGATATAGATGCCGGTCATTTATCCCACACCGGGATAAAGCAGTTGGGAAGCCGGGTGTCGGGAATCCGGCAACCGGCTTCCCGATTGTATACCGTTTCAATTGACCAATAGGATATTCCTTTTTGAACATACCTATCAAGTAATAGCAAAACGGTTGGAGTCTCAAACAGATGAGACAAAGGGTCTCTCACAGAAACATGTAGCTGAATACTTAGAGCAGGGACACTGGCTGAGCAGACTTCACCACCAGAAGGCTGCCAGGATGCAACTTCAATCTCCTGGGGGCACGTAGAAGCTGGCCTCTTACCTATCTGGTGGATAAGTATCTGTCTCTCCAACCACACATGGCTTACAGGGAAGATGTTGAAATCATGTGTTTTAAGGGTTAATGGTTAATTAAGCTTGGGTTAAATAGGTGTAAGTCTGTGTTAATAATGTCTGTTCAAGTAGTTAATCTGTAACAAGGTTGTAGTTAATAATGTAGTGATTTGTTACTGTAATTAGCTATATGGGTGAGTCTGTAATGTAGCATATGCTGTAGTGTACAATAGTCTGTGTATTGTGCAGGGGGCAACATGCAAGAATAGGATTAAGATGGAAACTGGTTGATATAATTGTCTGATGTCAGATGGAGATTGTAATTGTAGTAAAGCAAAATGGTGACTGCCATGTGCTGTTCTCTTTTGTGATATGGGCCTAGAAACATGTGCTCCATCCTCCCTCCTTCTTACCATGTGTTTAATGGAGACTTTTTAAACAATAGCATGGTTTGAGATGCTTGGTGGATGCTTTCAGTATTATGATAGAATTGTGTACTATGTGTTGTATACTGGTATTTTAGCTATTACATGGTGCTCACTAGAGAGATTTGATGGAATTGGAATAGCTGAACATAATAGAGGACAGAGGAATCAGTTCATATGTATTATACAATGTTGCAAAAAAAATGGTAGTTGCTCAGATCAGCTTAATTGCATAACACAGGTGCTTGTAAAGGGCAGGGTTTACACTGAACACAGAAAAAAAGTGATTTGCCCCCCAGCACACTGCAGCAAAAACAATACTTAATCCTACATGATAATAGAGATTTTGAGGTATTAGTTACACAGATTTGCAAATATATGAATAAGCGCCAGGCCAATCATCAAGGCTCCTCTATACTGGCATCCCTAGCATTAAGGGGCTCATGTCCGAGAAGCAAGGCACCCCAAAAAAACTCCAGCCAAGGGCCATCCCCAGGGCATCACACGAAAAAGGGAAAAAGGTGATAGTGAAGTATAAAGAAAAGATGTGTAAAGATAAATCAATAAGTGTTAATGAAATGATAAAGAATTAAAATGACATAAATAATGTACACACAAATAGAGAAGTGATAAAAGTATTCTATGTGAATTAAGTGGTGATGCCATGAGAAAGGCCCAGTCAGAATTCCCCCGGGGGCCCCACTCCCAAACGCTCACCCCAGAATAATTATTGCTACATAATGGTAGCACCCACTCTGGGTCATAGAATTACAATTGATGTATGGGATAAGGATGCCGCCCCCCCCATACCAAGATGGAGTCTGCAGTTTTGTTAAATATGGCTACCACCATGTGGGTTAGACAATGACATTACATTGAATAAAATGGCTATATTAGATACTGGAATACAATATAATGTAATGTTTGGCCCCAAGATATCACACAGTTGTGGTGTGTGAAAATAGTATAATAATCTGCAGACAATATCCAGTTTGCATATTTATGAGATAGTATTGAGGAGATGTGTGGATAGATACGGTATGTGATTTACTGGATGCATTATATTGGTATTACAGAACATGGCATTATGGGAGTCTTCAATGTGAGTCTTCTTACATTCAAAATGGAGGGTATTATGGGAGTTTTCAAAATGGAGGTTATCCTTGTGCCTCGTGAGGTTTGGACAAAAGCACATGTGCCATCCCACCCCTACACATCCACATTCCCATACACTTTTCTCTATCTCTTTCTCTCCCCTCCCTCCCTCTCATCGCTGATTGTATTGTGACTAGTATTGTTAAGTTTAAATACTGTTTTATGAGGATTGATTTGATGAATATAAAAACTCTTTACTTTAACACATCTTGTGTGCAATGTTATTATCCAAATGATTTAAAAGGTATATAATTCTGGTTAACACTTTTGTGAGTTCATACATATATATATTATGTATAACCTGATGTTAGTTATTTAATGAATAATAGAATATTTGCTTCAGATATATTGGGTTTAAGCGGGCAATTGCCTGCGTGTACAAAACAAAGCATAATAAGCACAAGAAGGGAAAGGAAAAAGAAAAGAAAATCCCCTTACAGGGGTTACATACATTTTTAAGAAAAAACAAGAAGTTTAATTGTTTTTGACATATTTATTGTGAAATACTAAGAAGTGTAGATTATATCACTGTGTTTTTGTCTTAATTATATAATAAAATATCAATAAAACCAAACAATAATAGAAACAAACAAACATAACATACTGTACATGTACTGTGTGTGTGTATGTGGTGGTAGGCAGGGGTTAAAATGAGCCGGCACAGGGCAAAACTGTGTTGCATCTGTTGTATTTGGGTCCACCTTCGCCAGCTCACCTGGTAGTTGTAGTTGTTGTGTGTGTGCAATGTTCCTTTAGACAGTATGGGGTTTAGGCCCTTTGTAAATTTCAGCTCCAGGCCCATGTGGACCTTAATCTGGCACTGGGCGGGGGGAAATTTTATGGCGAGAACTGAATTGCAACATTCTATACTACTGACTGAATTCATTTAAGACAATGTTTTATAATAAATGTAGGCAGAATACATTTATTACTTTAAAAACTATGGAAAAAAAAATACTTATTCATAAATACACGTTTTGCAGAAAAACGTTATGTGATATGCAAAATCGGGAGTCATTTTCGTGTTCAGAAGCCAAAAATCTATAAGTATCACATAAATTTGTTAAAAAGTTTTTTCATCGCAGACCTGTGTAATTGTTGCTCAAGCCAATTAGCTCCCAACTGTCATTTTTCAAACAGATGACAGTTGGGAGCTGATTGGCTGGAGCACCATTATCATGCGCAACGAGTTTTAAAACTCGTTGCGTATGATAAAACTTGTTGATAAATGAGCCCCTATATTCTTCACAGTTAACAATTGTTCCAAAATTGCAGGGTCTGCCCTAATTTTAAAATCACAGATAGAAGTATAAACACACAATAGGTACCAACAAAGCGCTAGCTCAATCACTTTCCTTTAGAAAAGGGTGTAATTCAGGTCCATAGACTTCAATGGAAAAAACTATTTTCAATTCTTACTCCGACCTTGTGCCTACTGGTAAGGTAGACTATAAATGCAATATCGGGAGAGGGATATCGACCCACTGTAGATCCTCATCCAATGATTCCTCCTCAAATTCTGTAGTAAATGTAGAAAGAAACACTTCCCCCCCAAACAAAATTAAAAAGGGGAAGGAAGCCTCTAATAGCGTATTATAGTTTTTATTCCAAGGTAAACATTGATAAACATGTGCAAAAAATACAAAAAAGCAGCAATAGTTTATGATCTACTATAAATAATAGACTTAAAGGCATGAATCACAAATGTCCCCAGCAACTCCTCTTGTTTCAGCCCAATTGTAAAGCGAGTCTCTCCGGGATACAAGTACCTCTAGAGCACCTCCTACTGACGCATTTTGACACTTCCTGTGTCTTTCTCAAAGTGTGATATGGTGCCATCTTGATCAGATATATATAACCATATTCATCTACCTATAGCTAGACCTAATACCAGACATAGAACTGCTAACAACTAATCCCGTTCCTAGACGTCTATATTCTCTATACTGATAAATTCCCTCAGTTTCTCCTCATTTTCATTAATGCTGCTAATTCTTCTCTCCAACATTTGCGACGATATTCACTTAAGAACAGGAAGTCCATCAGGGAATGAATTTCCCCTTGTTCGGAACACATCATCCCTCATCCACAAAGTCGGAAGTTCCATGCTTGGAGCCGCTCAAACATCCGGCTTTAAAACCAGAAGTGACACGATAGATGGTCCGTCATCTCTGGTCCTCGTCCTTGTCATTCGCGTATCTCCAGTGTGTCCACACATAGGGCTGAGACCAAGGGTCGCTCGTGAGCGCAGAGCACTCGCAAGTGGCACGATGTTACCCCACTGCGAATGCAATGCGTCCGGCATGCACATGGGCGAGCTTCATCAAGCGACTGCAGCTCAGTCGCTACGGGGCTTGCTACAAGACAGGGCGGCTGTCGATGGTGAGTGACAGCTCTCCCCGTTTTGTAGGTGGGGAGAGGGGGTGGCTGCACAAACACAGGCATTCCCTTAGGAACACCTGGCGTTTGTAGGTGGGGTTACTGACATCACTAGTGATGTCAGTAGAGGCCTTCCTGCTCTATTAGAGCAGGAAGTCCACTTGGCCTTGCGGTAGCTGAGATCCTACCACAGGAT
Source organism: Taudactylus pleione (assembly GCA_031769625.1). NCBI lineage: Eukaryota > Metazoa > Chordata > Amphibia > Anura > Myobatrachidae > Taudactylus > Taudactylus pleione. The sequence continues at coordinate 8,458,058 of JAUIMM010000651.1, forward strand.
CTTGTCACAAGGCCGATGGTCGCGATTATCGCGACGGCCTCCTGCCCACTCGCACAAGCTGTGGGAGGTCTCCCACAGCTTTGCGAGCGGACAAAGAAAAAAAAAGAGGAGGTTTACGGACGCAATGCACCTTGCCCGTACTTCCGGCCAAGGCCATTTTCTAGGAGACTAATTTTAAATGTTAATCCTTAAAAGTTTGTATCCTTAGAAATGTCCCTCATGTTATCTTGGACAAAGGGATCTCCTGCTGTGGATTTGTAATAAAGTAAGTAAAGTAATTCATGAGAGACCCCTTACACAAAAACGTCAATGTCCACAGTATTTGCCAGATCTGTATGGGCCATCTATGACCCCATCCAACATACGGAAGTTGTGCAAACACTTCACAGGCTGCCTTCAGTTAAAGTCATCAGGTCTTGTCAGAGCGCCAGGCAGTTGGCAGATGCAGCTCTCTAAACCACTGCTGCATCATGAGGAGGAATACGGGCGCCATGTGCATACGAATATAATGCAGGGCAGCTCTCCTATGAAAAGTACTTTTGTAGATTCATTCAATGGAGTTGCTGTTAACACAGGTGCCCTTTTCCAAAATGGACGTGCTTACTTAATGGAAGCAAACCATTACCTTGGAAGCTATGCCATTGCTCCCACCATGCTAATGGGGGAAGATTAGAGTCGAAAAGTGAACACTTTCCCAATTGAAACGTCATGATTATTGAGGCCACATAACCAATTTGCTTAAACCATACCAAATCACCCTCTAATTAGGTCATACTCCTTCCCTCACCTAGTAGGCCATGCCCTTTGTCACTGCTAAAAATCCCACCAATTGTGGCATTTGACGGCAATTGTTTCTGCTGAAGGTGTATGGACTAAAGGGGGCGATTTAGACCCGGATGCAACGAAGGGCACTTTCACAGCTGTCAGGGGCCAGGTATGCAAATTCCGCAATCGCACAGCATGGTGTAAGGACACCCTCTATGTCTTAGAGAACGTCGGCAGAGTGAACGCACGCTGGTCTAAAGACGCCCACCTTCCTTTCTCAGCACACGTCATCTCCAGGAAGTGTATGATTAATCAGTAACATCGAGAGCCACCGGAGCTGCCCGCAGCCCTTGAGGTAGACCCTACTCCACCGCAAGCACTGCGATCACTGCAGGCTGAAATACAACCAGGTGACCTGTACAATGACGCTTCCATGCTAATTATGGATGCCCATTAAACGCCGTTTTGACCCCCAGACACGCCTGCGTTCGCAGCACCACTCCCCCGTTCACAAGCACCTTCCTGTTACCACCCACAAACGGCACATTCTGTCACTCAAAGTAGCGTCCAGTCTGTGTACTTCGAGTGCACGATTCCTGATCGCAGTGAGTGACTCATGCATGCGCATATTGCTGCATGCGCAGACGGGCAACTATCGGCCATAGCGTGCGATCGCAGCTTAGCGTCTGGGTCTGAATCAGGCCCGAAGTCTCTATGTGACTCAAGATATGGAATATATTATGAACTTTTTACACTGGTTTACACTTGTGACTGCCCAGAGGAGTATTATACAATAATTAAAGTCTTTCAACTTGGATACCGCTGGTGAATGTGAAGTGTGCTACTACCTCAGTCGTGACAAGTCCTTCGATAATTTGTAAAAAAAATATATATATATCTTCTGATTCTTTATGGCTAATGACTGTAGTGCACACAACCTTCCAGGCTCCCCCTGCCGGCTCTGCCCTGGAGTAATAGTCTGGACCTTTACAGACCACGACAATACCCCTTCTGCTCACGTCTGAAGGTCTTTCTGCTGCTCCAATACTGACTGAAGCGCTCTCAAAAGGTCATTGCAATTCTCACACTTGCAGTGAAGACAACCACCAACTGACTCTGCAGAAGCCATTCTTATACTCTTTGCTTGTTCCTGCTCACACTCAGTCAGTACTATATATCGTCCAGGGCTCGTGCAGCCAAAGAATACTGCCAGTCAGTGAGTGCCAACCAGGACACGTAAAACTACTCCCACACCTGAGTCTTGAGCTAACCCTATCACTGCGAGTTATAGCCCATAACAAGCAGTGGGGATTACATGTTATTAACTAGTCAAGCATCCACAGTCTGTTTGTTATTTGTGTGTGCCGAGTGTTCAAACCACTTAGCAACTGATTGATGTTAGCAATTGTTTTCCGATCAGAGCTACATAAGTTCACTATGCCTCACACTACAGATAAAAGAAAGTGTTCATCTAGTAAACATAACCCTGAGTGAGGACACATATTCACTAAGGGCCTATTTCAGCAGTGCGAGTTTGTGCGCTGCTGAATGCAGATTCCCAATGTTCCAGAATCTGCGCAGGCGCCAGACCCGTTCTGCGCATGTGCAGAATGAGACTGCAAGGCCGCACGGAGACTGCCAGCAGCCTGTCAGTGATTGACAGTCAGTTGGCATTTGTGGGCGGGAAGGGGACAGCGACACGCCTCCGTTAGGGGGGAGGGAAGAGGCCAGGATCTCCGTCGGCTGACGGAGATATCCTGGCCTCTTACTTTAATCTGCGGCAGCCGGCTGTGGGACCCCATGGGGCCGATGGTCCGCAGAGTATCCGATGCTGCGTTGGACAACGCAGCTAGGATACATGATGCAGCAGGAGGCGTGATGCCTCTTGCTGCATTACCATAATTGCAAGGATCGCAATTGCAAAGCTGTCTGCATGCATACAGGAAGTGGTATGAAATACCGTCAGCCACATGGCCGGCGGTTCGATTCCCGTCAGCGGCAGCCCGACAGAAGCAGAGTGCGACGCAGCAGAAGCCCGACAGCGCTGGAAATCCCGATCGTGGATAGGTAAGTATCCACTAACCTAACCCTCCTTAGGGGTGCCCAACCCTAACTTCCCCCCCAAGTGCCTAACGCTAATCCCCCCTCTAAGTGTCTAACCCTAACCACCCCCTTCCCCGCTGCCTAAACCTAAGTCCCCCGGGGGGGTGCCTAACCCTAAGTCCCCCCCGGGGGTGCCTAACCCTCCCTCCCCCTAGCCTAACCCTCCCGGGGGGATGCCTAACCCTAAGTCCCCCCCGGGAGCCCTAAACCTAACCCTCCCCCCCGCGGCTGTCCGCTCGCGGCGCCCGGCATCAGTACGATCGTGATGCCGGGCGCCGGTCTCCCAGCGTTGGGGAAATGCGGGTGTCTATATCTAGACGCCCGGCATTTCACCCATGCCGGGATAAGGCAGTCGGGAAGCCGGCTGACGGTATTTAGGCAGTCGGCTTCCCGATTGCCTCCCTGCATACATTATATATCTATAGCCTGTGTGCATACATCATATATCTATAGCCTGCGTGCATACATCATATATCTATAGCCTGCGTGCATACATTATATATCTATAGCCTGCGTGCAGCTTTGCAATTGCGGTCCTTGTTGAATCAGGCCCTAAGTGCACAATTATAAAACAACAACCAATTGATTAAGGGCATGATTTAAAATTAGAATATGTGCTTAATGCATGCTCTGAATAACGAGGAAAAGAACACGTTGCTAAGCTGCAATAGCAATGATTGAAAACTATAAGTATTATATTCTCTGAGCACACTAAACATTTAATATACTAATTAATTAGTGAATAATGATGGAATACTGCTGCAACGATACGGACGCTATGGGATGTGATTTCCACATGTAATCTAGAAGCATATTTACAGTCTTCTAAGTTACATGTAGGCTGACAAGTGACAATTTTTTGTAAGAGATATGAAACATTTGTAACCAAGTTGCAACATTACAGTTACAAATAAGCTCTGTAATTATTGCTTTGAGACAAGGAATACCTTATATCCTTTTACAGAGTGACTATAAAGTATTGAGCTGAAGCTATGGTTTACTAACGCTGTGTGCTTAAAGAAATGGACAGATCTCCCTGTAAAGGGGCCTATCCATTACCCGACTTTGTGAACAATCTGACCAAAACCAGAAGGTTTTGGTCGCTTGGTTCACAAAGTCGGGTAATGGATAGCCGGCAAGGACCAGCGATGCGCGTGAACGCTGGGTCCTTGTCGACCCCGACTATCTACTGAACATGCCTGTCAACCTGATGACACTCATCAGGTTCGGCATGTTCAGAGATAGGAAGTCAGGCTCCTGCACTGAATGATGTTCAGTGAATGCTGTTCAGTATGGGCACCGCACCTCGGCGACCTGAAGGTCTGAATGCTAGACGTTCAGTCTTTCAGGTTGCCTAGTAGATAGGCCCCTGTTGTCCTTTGTGATAAAAAGATTTCCAGGTTTAGGACCCGGAGTCCTTCTGCACATGTGGCGAGTGAATCACACGCCGTGGGGGATGCTGGGAGGGATCCGATTGGATCCCTCTTAGGGGGAAATGCGAATAGAAGTCCATATGCTACTATTGGGTTATGCCATCATGGCGTTGCCCATAGCATCCAAGCTCCAGAATGTATCGCATAAGCAGCCAAACCTCCATAAACAGAATTTTCAGAGGTTTGACCACAAAATTGGCTTTGCTGCATCCCGTCTATCAGGAGTTGTTATATACTCTATACAAGCTTTGATAGTGGAAATGGTTGGGTAGTTAGAAGAGGTGAAAAGGAGGTGATACGAAAGAGTGGCAGGTTATAAGGGAGTGTGTAACAGTGGCACTAGGTGAATTAGAATGATTTAGATTGAATTATGTTGGAATAGAATGATGATATAGTAGACTTGACCTGTTAAAGTCTGGAAAGGGAATACATGACAAGTTTAGGGAGAATAGGAAAAATAAGAATGGGGAACATGTTGTGTATATGTAAGTGTGTTTCCTGCTCAGGAGGTGATAAGGGAGTGTGTAACAGTGTCAGATGATAAGGATGTATATAAAAGTGTCAGGTGATAAGGGGATATATAAAAGTGTCAGGTGATAAGGAGGTGTGTAAAAGTGATAGGTGATAAGGAGGTATATAAAAGTGTCAGGTGATAAGGAGGTGTGTAAAAGTGTCAGGTGATAAGGGGATATGTAAAAGTGGCAGGTGATAAGGAGGTATATAAAAGTGTCAGGTGATAAGGAGGTGTGTAAAAGCGGCAGGTGATAAGCTGGTGTGTAAAAGTGTCAGGTGATAAGCTGGTGTGTAAAAGTGTCAGGTGATAAGGGGATATGTAAAAGTGGCAGGTGATAAGCTGGTGTGTAAAAGTGTCAGGTGATAAGGAGGTATATAAAAGTGTCAGGTGATAAGGGGATATGTAAAAGTGGCAGGTGATAAGGAGGTGTGTAAAAGCGGCAGGTGATAAGGGGATATGTAGAAGTGGCAGGTGATAAGCTGGTGTGTAAAAGTGTCAGGTGATAAGGAGTTATATAAAAGTGGCAGGTGATAAGCTGGTGTGTAAAAGTGGCAGGTGATAAGCTGGTGTGTAAAAGTGGCAGGTGATAAGGGGATATGTAAAAGTGTCAGGTGATAAGCTGGTGTGTAAAAGTGTCAGATGATAAGGAGGTATATAAAAGTGTCAGGTGATAAGCTGGTGTGTAAAAGTGTCAGGTGATAAGGAGTTATATAAAAGTGTCAGGTGATAAGGAGGTATATAAAAGTGGCAGGTGATAAGGAGGTATGTAAAATCGGCAGGTGATAAGGGGATATGTAAAAGTGTCAGGTGAAAAGTAGATGTGTAAAAGTGGCAGGTGATAAGGTTGTATGTAAAAGTGGCAGGTGATAAGCTGGTGTGTAAAAGTGGCAGGTGGTAAGGAGTTATATAAAAGTGGCAGGTGATACGAAGGTATATAAAAGTGGCAGGTGTTAAGGTTGTATGTAAAAGTGGCAGGTGATAAGCTGGTATGTAAAAGTGGCAGGTGATAAGGTTGTATGTAAAAATGGCAGGTGATAAGGTTGTATGTAAAAGTGACAGGTGATAAGGTTGTATGTAAAAGTAACAGGTGATAAGGTTGTATGTAAAAGTTGCAGGTGATAAGCTGGTGTGTAAAAGTGGCAGGTGTAAGGAGTTATATAAAAGTGGCAGGTGATAAGGTTGTATGTAAAAGTGGCAGGTGATAAGGTTGTATGTAAAAGTGGCAGGTGATAAGCTGGTATATAAAAGTGGCAGGTGATAAGGTTGTATGTAAAAGTGGCAGGTGATAAGCTGGTGTGTAAAAGTGACAGGTGATAAGGAGGTGTATAAATGTGGCAGGTGATAAGCTGGTGTGTAAAAGTGGCAGGTGATAAGGAGGTGTATAAATGTGGCAGGTGATAAGGAGGTGTGTAAAAGTGACAGGTGATAAGGAGGTGTATAAATGTGGCAGGTGATAAGCTGGTGTGTAAAAGTGGCAGGTGATAAGGAGGTGTATAAATGTGGCAGGTGATAAGGAGGTGTGTAAAAGTGACAGCTGATAAGGAGGTGTATAAATGTGGCAGGTGATAAGGAGGTGTGTAAAAGTGACAGGTGATAAGGAGGTGTATAAATGTGACAGGTGATAAGGAGGTGTATAAAAGTGACAGGTGATAAGGAGGTGTATAAATGTGGCAGGTGATAAGGAGGTGTGTAAAAGTGACAGGTGATAAGGAGGTGTATAAATGTGGCAGATGATAAGGAGGTGTGTAAAAGTGACAGGTGATAAGGGGATATGTAAAAGTGGCAGGTGATAAGGTTGTATGTAAAAGTGACAGGTGATAAGCTGGTGTGTTAATGTGACAGGTGATAAGGAGGTGTGTAAATGTGGCAGATGATAAGGAGGTGTGTAAAAGTGACAGGTGATAAGGGGATATGTAAAAGTGGCAGGTGATAAGGTTGTTTGTAAAAGTGGCAGGTGATAAGCTGGTATGTAGAAGTGTCTAACACGGTACTGCCACCACCAACGAAGTTAACGGGAGTCGTTAGGTTCTCCCCTCAAATCTCTATATGCACACTCACTTACATATAGGTACGTAGCTTTGACCTCACAGGCTCGTGAATTTGACAAGAACATGGAGAATACACTGGATTAAGAATGTTTAATCCAAAAAATATTTCCAGGGTTATTGATTACAGAAAAAGGTAGTACAAATATGGACAATACAAATATTACAAATAAGTTTCAGAAAATAAAAGGAATTAAAATGAAAAAGAACCCAGAGTCTTTACATCTAGACTCAGTCGTGAAGGAGACACAGGAGCATTGGATTCCTGCCAGTCGTCAGGACTCTCCTTGGGCACAAGAACACTTATCACTGAGGGAGATGCATAGTTATACTCTCACAGCTGCACTAGCCCCCACCTTTGGGTTTTTCACTCTTTCATTGCTGTACACTGGGCATTAAGAAATCGGCCACACCCTCCAATATTGTCTATAGGAAGTAGGGGGTCTTGAAACTGTGTGGAGGGGGTTTTAGAAACCAATAAGCAGGTAACATACCATATATTCCTGTCATCTCCCTCCTAAAGGATTTTATATCCCATGACCTGGCTTGACCAGGTCTGACCATCTGCATTAAGGATGTATCTCTCCCCAAACTATATGGCCTGTAGAGATAAGAGATGGGTATCTAGATGCCTGGTTCCAGGAAGACAAATCTCTTCCAAGCTTTGTATTCCTACAGGTCAAATACAGGACAGTGCCTAGAAACCATGTTTATACTCATATTTATATATATATATATATATATATATATATATATATATATTTACATGACATCATTCCTGGCGATTATTCTCGAGATAAATGCCACAGGAGGTACATAAAAGTGGCAGGTGATAGGAGGTGCGTAAAAGTGGCAGATGATAAGGAGGTGTGTAAAAATGTCAGGTGATAAGGGGATATGTAAAAGTGGCAGATGATAAGGAGGTGTGTAAAAATGGCAGGTGATAAGGTATGTAAAAGTGGCAGGTGATAAGGATGTGTGTAAACGTGGCAGGGGAGAAGGAGGTATGTAAAATTGTCAGGTGATAAGCTGGTGTGTAAAAATGGCAGGTCATAAGGTATGTAAAAGTGGTAGATGATAAGGATGTGTGTAAAAGTGGCAGGTGATAAGGAGGTGTGTAAAAGTGGTAGATGATAAGGATATGTGTAAAAGTGGTAGATAATAAGGATGTGTGTGTAAAAGTGGCAGGTGATAAGGATGTGTGTAAAAGTGGCAGGTGATAAGAATGTGTGTAAAAGTGGTAGATGATAAGGATGTGTATAAAAGTGGCAGGTGATAAGGAGGTGTGTAAAAGTGGCAGGTGATAAGGATGTATGTAAAAGTGGCAGGTGATAAGGATGTGTGTAAAAGTGGCAGGTGATAAGGAGGTGGGTAAACGTGGCAGGGGATAAGGAGGTGTGTAAACGTGGCAATAGGTGATTCAAAATGATTTACAGTAAAATGAATGATGTTGGAAAAGAATTATGACATACTGTAGTAGGTATGACTAGGACATGACCAGTGAAAGTCTGGACAGAGAATACAGTATATGGCAAGTTTAGGGAGGATAGGAAATATAAGAATGGGGCAAATGTTAGTGTATATGTAAAAAGTGTTTATTGCCCAGCGCTAAGGTACCTGTAAAAATTATAAATGTTGAACTCTTATGGGTAGATATACTGTATATTAAGTTAAAATATAAAGCAAAGTCCAACAAAGTGCAGATTGGAGTTTGGTATATTCCACCTAGCATAAATTAATGAACTGAAATGTAATTATTATTACCAATTGAAATGGCAGCAAAGAAAAATGTGGTCCCACGTATTGGTAATGTACAGTAACTCAATGCCAATAAACTGGGACAATGATTAGTATCCATTTGGAAAGAATCACCGATTAAAGAGGGAGCACTGCTAGGCTATGTACTTGCTGCCCAGGTTAGGAGCTATTTGGAAGAGTTATTACAACAAGGCAATTTTTTGTAAGAGAGCTATAAAAATTATAAATTTTAGGTAAAATGCTGAGCACTATAACTGTTTTATTATTTATTATGACAATACACACACACACATATATATATACATATATATATATATGTATATATATATATATATATATATACACACCCACTGCTCTTATTAAACACTGTGTGTATAGTAACTTTATTTACTTGCCCCGTGTAAATTAATGTTGTGCAGGGATAGTTTCTCCGATAAGCAGCTGTCCATGCGAGCCCTTAAACTGAAGATACTGCCACTAATTAGCTGCGGCGGAATCTTACACCTCCAGGTGTCACCTGACAATGGGCCTAATTCAGAGATGTACGCAATGGAGATCTTTACGCAGATGGAGCAATTGTTTGCCATTGTGCATGGCAATAAGCCACACTGCGCACTCATAGAGATTGGTTTGCAATTACACATGCACAGAGAACCTATTCCTAAGTGAATGACAGGTAGTCAGTGTTTGGGGTAGGTAACGGGGGATGGTTAGAAAACGCAGGTGTCTCTTACCGTTTAAACGTCATTACAGGGGCATGCATAAATTAGCCATTGCGATCTCCTACGCAGCATGAAAGCCCCCTGCGTGTATCAGGAGAGCCGCTGTATCTGAGACAGGTCTGACCTTCCGCAAGGCCTGCATTAAAGTTCATTGTGGTCGATGTTACCGATATTTATGCTGGCACACAATGTTGTACAACAGATTAAATAATAATCCTGGCGCTAATTTACCATGTATTAAAATTGAATGTGCAATTAGCTTCAGCTAATTAGTATAGAGCAGCAAGTCTATAAAATTGGGATTTGTGAATACCCTTAAACAAACAATACTAAATGAAAACTCAGACTGCGCTAATTGTGCTCCTATTGTGAAATAGCAGAATCCACTCATATGAAAGAATCAGTCATGGCTCCAACAATAATTATAAAATATATAAAAAATTATTTTCTTTATTCTATAAAAAATTCATATACCAAGTAAAAAACATTTTACCCACAATTGCAAAGTAAATAAATAAATGAAATAAATTAGAAAATAGATTAAAAAAAATGTATAATACTCTTGAAGACAATATTCTAGTGTGTATTGTTATCTACATTGAAACAGACTCTTTGAGAAAGCCCCGATTTTGAGGGGCAAAACGCGTCAGGGAACTCCCCCAAACTTACGGCATATGTACACAATATTGTACGCAGATTAGAAGGCAGAGATGGGCATCCCTATTCTCTGATAAGCTTTGGTACCATTACATTAGCACATTTTGCAGCTGCAATCGCATTAGCGTCCATCTCTGAATCAGTGCTTGTGCGCATGCGTGAATAATGTATATGCATGGTTTAACATTTGCCAATTTTGGCCCATGCCAAAGTGCATCATTCTCATCGAAATCGGTATGACATACCGCCGGACTAAAGACCGGCGGATGTAATACCGACGCCGGAAGGCAGAAGAATGAAGAGCCGAACAGGGTAAGTATTTAAGCTATTCCAAACCCTTTCCCCCCCTAACCCTCCCTTATGGGTGCTTAACCCTAACCTCCCCCCCAGGTGCCCAACTCCAACCTCCCCCCAGGAGTGTCTAAACCTAACTTCCCCTTCCCGCACCCTAAACCTAACCCTCCCGGGGGGTGCCTATCCCTAACCTCCCCCCGGGGGTGCCTAACCCTAAGTTCCCCCCCCGGGAGCCCCTAAACCTAACACTCCCCCCCGTGGCTATCCGCTCTCGACGCCCGGCTTATCTTCGTTCGGTATGCCAGGCATCAGGATTTCGGCATGGAGATAATGATAGTCATTAGGATTTTGATAGATATCACAGTCGGGAAGCAGGCGGTCTGCATTTTGACCGCCGGCTTCATGGCCGCATACTATTCTTATCATTAAGTTGAATGAATTTTAAGAGAACATCAAAACCAATTTCATTTATTTAGTAAAAAATGTCCTTCTCTATTCATTGGAATCAAATCAACTTCACAGTCATTTATAATGACCTTGCAAACTGTAACCCTCTCTTCCAGAAAAATATGTATAAGTACAGAGATTAGTACTAAATGCAACTTTGTATAAATAATTTTAAGACCAACAACTGTTGACCATCTTCCATTGTTTTCCTGGTTCCGAGAAATGATGAAAGAGATCTATAATAAAAACATTACATACATTTGGTTTTCTAAGTGTGTATCTTTATTTAATAAAAGCCTATTATTTTGTACAACTTTTCCAAATTCCTACCTCCATAGGGATTTGATACATACCTATTATATTTCAACCTTTTTCAATGACAGGAGATGGTTTATGTTTTTTATATATTTGGAAATGCTTGTAGGCGGTGAAACCAGAAAGGTCGTTTATTCACAGGGAATAATACCAAGTTGTATATCTGTTTTACTCAGAAATGAGCTTTTTATGATATTTTCATTCCATAGATGACATGTGATGTATCTCAGTGCTCAGTGGACATTGTTTCGTAAATAAAGATTGAGCTATTGGTCTCATCCGTACTTTGTCGGATCTTGCTTACAACAAAGCTGGAGAAATGGCTCAAGGACATTTTACCTCTTGTAGTTTTTGAAGTTGAAGCTGTTTTGTTCTGAAAAATGACTTCTTGACAGACAGTTTCTTGCTTATCAAAATCATCTGCGTAGGTGACATAAAACCACCATAAAAAGAGGGTAAATGGAAGAACTAGCAACAAATAAATTCTCGGATGTCTGTGTTTCAGCTGCAAACAAGCCAAGTGTAAATTTTCAGCATAATCAGACAAACACATAAAGCCTTTCATGGCATTTTATATCTATTTTATCTATTTTATAGGTCATTAACAAAAGCAAAACATCTGCTGCATGGTGAAAAAAACAGCTTTGATCCCACCTAATTTCCACAAATGTGCGTAAGTTTGTGTACTCAACTGGTAACATTTGCAGAGGGTAAGAAATGTAAAAGTACACCCCCCCCCCACCCCCCGGCTCATGCATCCTTTTGCGCATCCCGCCCCCTATCTGCAAACTTGGTTTCATATGCCCACTCAGTCAACAGTGGAGATGTGCCTGGGTCAACAGTGGAGATGTGCCTGGGTCAGCAGTGGAGATGTGCCTGGGTCAGCAGTGGAGATGTGCCTGGGTCAGCAGTGGAGATGTGCCTGGGTCAGCAGTGGAGATGTGCCTGGGTCAACAGCTAAAAGTTGATTACCACGCAAGATACAAACTTCTCTTCAAAGGAGATGGCAAAAGAAAGGGCTTGAGAAGTGTGAAAACCAAAGTAAGGGATCAAAGTTAATGCCAGTCAGCATCTGTAAATATCTATGAGTAGTACCTATAGACATTATAGCGCCAGTCAGCATCTGTAAATATCTATGAGTAGTACCTATAGACATTATAGTGCCAGTCAGCATCTGTAATTATCTGTAATTAGTACCTATAGACATTATAGTGCCAGTCAGCATCTGTAAATATCTATGAGTAGTACCTATAGACATTATAGCGCCAGTCAGCATCTGTAAATATCTATGAGTAGTACCTATAGACATTATAGTGCCAGTCAGCATCTGTAATTATCTGTAATTAGTACCTATAGACATTATAGCGCCAGTCAGCATCTGTAAATATCTATGAGTAGTATCTATAGACATTATAGCGCCAGTCAGCATCTGTAAATATCTATGAGTAGTATCTATAGACATTATAGCGCCAGTCAGCATCTGTAAATATCTATGAGTAGTATCTATAGACATTATAGCGCCAGTCAGCATCTGTAAATATCTATGAGTAGTATCTATAGACATTATAGCGCCAGTCAGCATCTGTAAATATCTATGAGTAGTATCTATAGACATTATAGTGCCAGTCAGCATCTGTAATTATCTGTAAGTAGTACGCTGGCACATCAAATCACTCCATCAGAACTGACAGTCACATGACCACCGGGACCCGGGTGAAGATGCTGGAAACGCCTCTGCCACTGGGACCAGGTAAATAACCCCTGGGCCACCAGGGACATTAGATTGACATTCTATTATGTGAACATGTCATCCATATAGACATTGTGAATGTCAACATTTCAACCATGTTGACATTCTCATGTTGACCCAATGCAAGTCGACGTGAGAACTGACGACCTAACATACCACACCCGGCGCCAGTTAGTATCTGTAAATGTCTAGGAGCACCTAAGGGGGGAAAGTGTGTCCATGAGCATTTGTAAATGTTGTGCAACTTCACCACATACACATACAGTACTGTATATATAACACTTTTATGTTTAGTTTGTGATTAAAGCTAATTGAAATGGCATCAGTTGCAGTCATTATCTATTAGTGGCACCGGTGCTGTTACTGTATAAAGCAATAGTTAGGATTCATACAAATACTGTTCCTCTACACAATTCCTGCAATGATCACTTCAATGCATTGCAATGTAAAGTATGTCCAATCCTCCCAATATGATTGATTTACAAATCAGGACATATAGACCCCTTTACTAAAACCCCAGCCACTTGTCTGACATAGCGACTGACTTACCCCACAAAAGACTGGCTGTAATTACATGTGTATAATATATTATGCTAGAAAGCAGAGGCATATTAAGAACTGGAGGGGGCCATGTGCAGCAGGGTCCCCCACCATGAAGCAGGCCTCTGCTACCAGAACCTGTGTGCCTCCTGCACAGTGCTCCGGCTCCAGGGGCGTATCTATAATGAGTACACGGGCCCCTGGGTCCAGGGGGGCCCGAACAGCACACCCTGCACCCATATTTTTGATACTTACCTCTCCGGTGTCCCACATCAGCGCTATCAGCGCTGTAAAAATCGCCTGTAAAATGGCCGCCCGGTGTTTTGCACATGTGCAGAAGACTCTGGGCTCAGACTAGTACCCAGAGTCGACAGCTGCTGCGCTGCACTGAGTGAGTGCACTGCTGGCTGCCGGAAGAGAGGAGGGGGCCACGGACGGAGACTGCACACTGGCCCTCTCCTCTCTTAACCAATTGACTGGCATAGTTGCATTTTTCCGACCACACCAGGCAGTGCGTTATCTGATCTGGTCACAATATTTCATCCAGTCAGATAAACAGTGAAGGCGGCTGCAGGAAGAGAATCTTCCCGCAGCTGCAGTTCTCAGAGGGAGTTTCCGGTCCCTTTGCTTGCCTGCACCAAAGTGTTGCCTCCCCCAGTGTTTGGCGTGCAGCTAATCACTGCTGATCGGTTGGCAAAGCAGGACCCCCCACCTAGCGGCTGCAGAGATTAGCAGTCGCTGGGGAAAGTAAATTAATCCCCCCCTCACCCTTTAACGTGTACGCGTTGCCCGAAGCCGCTGTGAAAATGAAAGTCGCAATGTTCCCGATGTTCCGATGGTGGTGATCCGATGTTCTGATTTTGGGGTTTTTTTTAAACATTCTTTTTTTTTTAAATATTAATTTCTTATTTTTTTTTATGAAATCATCTTAGATAAGTTGAAATACATGTTCTTCACCTAATTCACTCAGAAAAAAACGACAATTTCTAAGCAGTTTTTAGAAAAAAAATTGTCAGTTAAGTGGTTAATACGTCCCTGGCCGACTCCCTATGCTTGTCCTATGGCATCATTTATCTGTTGATAAATTCAGAAAGATGGTGCATGTGCAGAAGAGAGCAAAGACTGTGGCACAGTGCTAGAGTCTTTGCGGCGCCATCTTTCTGAATACATCACTGACAAGATGGCGCCACACGACAAGCACAGGGAGCTGTTGCACCGCACAGGAGGCACAGTGGTCAGTCTTGGGTTTGGGTCCGTGCGCACTGCACACCCTGCACCCATGATAGATACTCCTCATATTCTTGCCTTATGGCTAATCCTATGCTAATGGAAGTTTTTATTTTTATTGTGGCAAGTGAACACAACATTAAAATGGTGCATTGTGAAACAAAAGATCAACATGAGATACCTCATACCTGTCAAAGGAAAGGGAACAAAACTATAGAGGCAACAATGTACTATGCTAAAGTGTACCAGTCATCTACACATATCAGAGACAGACATTTTGAAGGGTAAGCCAAAACACATTCCATTAATTCACTAGGACATCACTGTGGCATACGCCACTTTGTGCCTCATGCTGCAGAGATATCTATAGTTCAGGATGGACTGGCCCACAGGGGTACTGGGGAAATTCCCGGTGGGCCCCACTCACTTCCTCTAGAGGTGTAGCAGGATCATGGGTGATCAGGGATGCTTGGTTTGTTTCTATGAAACTACACTGAGATTAGCCCTCCTGCCAATCACACGGTCCTGACACACCCCTGTCCCCTTCTTTATAAAGGGGCCCAGTTTTTTGCATGTCTTCTCTAATGGTTGACCAAGTTCTTCTGTGGTGGCTGGTCACACCCCCTCTGGTGGTTAACCGCACCCCTTATCTTGGGCCCCTACCACGACATCGCTGGTGGGCCCTTCGTGCCCCAGTCCGACACTGTCTATAGTTCCTAGTGATCTGAGGATAAATTCTCTCAAAATGGTTGCATACCCTGGAAACAATGTAGGGTTGAATGTGATTCAACCATCAATTCTCTCTCAGGGCATGCATAGAACTAAATGAGTATACCGTATATGCTCGGATGCCGTTATCAGTATCAGTGTGCACTGCCTTGGACCAGTGTAATTATGCCTGATTCCAGATCAGGGGCATTTCTAGAGAGGAGGGGGCCCGTGTGCAGTCTCCGTCACGGGCACCCGGCGGCCGGCAGCGCACTGAGCTGACGGAGTTATAGACTCTGGGCACTAGAGTGTGCCCAGAGTCTAGAATGAATGCACAGGTCACCGGGAAATTGGCCTCGGCGGACATTATCCCTGTACTGCGCATGCGCAAACAATGGGAAAATGGCCACCGCGGCCATTTTCCAGTCGTTTTACAGCGCCGGACCCCCGCACCGACGTGGGACTCCGGAGAGGTAAGTAATATTATGGGTGCAGGGTGTGCGGTGCTGGGGCCCCCTGGACCCAGGGACCCGTGTTCCCCGCACACCCTGCACCCATTATAGATACGCACCTGTTCCAGATGTATCTTTTGCACCAGGATGGGTCCTGGTGCTAAAGATACATCTGCAATCAGGCATAATTACGCATGTGCACAACTCTACAGTTCTGATGACACACACACTGAACTTAGCCTACTTGCGATCTCCCCATTACTATCCATTCAGATATGCCCCTTCAGCCGCAGTAGAGATGCGACAGTTGCGTACGACTCCGCGTTGCCAGTAGCTGGGCACACTCAGCTTCTGAGCATGCACAGTGTGAAAACACACATGGTCCACAAAAGTGACTTGTGTTCACCACACGGTTGCCGGGAGGGGGCAACCAGCTCAGCAAGGCGGGAGGCATGGTGCAGCAGAAGTGGGCAGGGCAAGGGTGTGACAGCCAGATCGCGTCATTGAGTCCCTGCAGGGCTACGGTCAAGCAATTTTGCCTCATATGCAGCCCACTTCACTCGAGGTAGCGGGCTGCTCGGGATGACCATGGGCAGCCTCTGGGCGACTTGCCTACTTTGGAGCCTTCCGGACAATCCGGAATAGTAGGTAAGTATGGTTCACCGCTGCAGCAGGTCCTCTGTGTTTAAGTGGCTGGCACAATGTAATGGTATGTATAAATGTTGACTCTTGCCAGTGTCTAGCCTTATTCTTCAGCAAGGAATTAAATAGCAGGGAGCAGTCTCAGACAAATTTACAACACTACACAGAGTTGAGCTATCAATCCTGATCCACAGATTCATGAATTTTAATCCTGCTTTCCACTGTCACAGATTTACGGAGTGAGACGTGCTCTTTGTCGGAGGGATGACTGCATGAGTCCTCCAGCAGCTGGGCCGGCCTGTGGATAGGATTCATACAGTTGTCGCTCAGCCTTTGCTACACCTCACAAACCTGGAAATTCTCATATGCGGTGGCTTTGTGTAATGGTACACTTATTACTGATCTAGTGGGTATTTTATTAAGATATCAGCAGGAGCCAGGAAGCCAGGATGATAGAGAAAGACAGTTATCACAGCAATGGAAAATCACAGAGACATGAGAAAATTGTTCTCATTAATGTCCAAAGGGATAAAAGCCTCAATGGCAGAATATATAAGAGAGCGGAATACTTTATTTTGATGTTTCCACAGCTCAGGGCACGTCTCACAGTCAGTATTGAAACAGCAGTTCTTGCACTTCTTCTCTTGCAAAATAACTAATTATTACTCATTTCTCCTGCAAAAAAAAAAAAAAAATGCCCAGCCTGCACTCTAATGAACATTTCACGCTTGCATCTGACAGGGATAATTACTGTGTTGGCCTCTACATGTCCACTTCACAGAGGAAAATGATAATGTGCAAATCCTTTGTTTATTAAAATTCTTTCACATGTTTTGAAGAAATCTGCTTCTATGGAGATTTTTATAGTAATGGTGATAACATCCAGGTATAGAAACACTTTTATTATACCCAGTCAGCTCAATGAAGTAAGTGATCTCAGGAATTTGTAAAAGGGGTTACATAGAAACAAGGGCTCACTGTAACATTCCATCCTTGGTGTTCTTACTTACAGTCCTCTTCATAAGCAAGCACCTACACATCCTCTTTCCTCTTCACTGATCTGATCTGATGTGGAGCCGCATGGCAGGATTGTTCCAGTTGGGATCAGCAGGTGCTAAATTGAAAAGATAATTGAGTGCATAATTTTGTGCCTAAGCAACAGGTATTTATTAGAGATGAGCGATTCGGTTTTTGAGAAATCCGAACACATCCAAACTTAGGGATTCCAAGTTGAATCAAGTCCCGGTTCAGAATCGCTTTTGGGTTCCGAGTAGAATCGAGTCCTGACTTGAGTCTTTTTTTGCAATTCAGAACTCGGATCTAAAAATGATCTCTTGCATATTTTAGATTGCATATAATTCAATCCCTCGTGAGTTCAGGTGCTGTGAGGTGGTCAAAATTGACTGGAAATGTCTGAAAATGAATGTTATTGATGTTAATAATACTAAAGAAACAAAACCAGTCCAAGTTACATGATGTCAGCTGTTTTTATCAGCTTTTAAAGAAAACCAAAACCGAACCAAAACACTGGAGGGTAGTTTTGTCAAAACCAAAACACGGGGGTCCACGCACATCTCTAGTGTTTATATGCTTCAACAGCTGATTGATTTTCTGACTACTGGTCGTCCAAACAACCGTTTTTGTCAGTTTTTCTCATTTATCTCTCTCTCACAGCTCAGTGTTGGCCACTAGCTCCCTATCCACCACAGAATATGCCTCATCCTCACATGTTAAGCCCTCAATCACTTCTTTCACTCCTACATTTCCAACCTCATTTCTGTCCACTCTCCCTCCCACCCTCTCCGCTCCCCCAATGAATGCCGCCTCATTTCAACTCTGATCACCTCCTCTCCTGCATCCAAGATTCCTCCTGTGCTGTCCCACCGCTCTGGAACTTATTCCCTCTCCCTATCAGACCCTCTGACAGCCTCCACCTCTTCAAACATGCCCTCAACTCTCACTACTTCATCCAAGCCATCATAACTCTCTACTCAGTATCTCTGCGCATCCATCTACCAGTTCATCTTTCTAGTTACCCCCTTTCTCAAAGACTGTAATCCCTCACGAGCAGGGTCCTCATCTCTCTTTCTTTCCTCTTAGCGTGATCCCTCTCGCCAGTGCGCATCCAACTACCAGCCAATCAGCTTCTGTTATTTTTCAAACTCAGCCTGTAAAGTGACAGTTAGGAGCTGATTGGTTGGTACTTTATCTCTCACCAAGGCTTAGAACATCTCCCCTTCAGTAAATCTCTCCATCTTACCTCTCTGCCTTCCATTTTGATTTTTTATCTTATGGTTATCCTTTGTATTTTTGTAACATGTATGTAATGTTGTTTTCTTTGTACGCGCTGTTGTGTACGCTCGTCGCTAATACATTAGCAGCTACGGTTTTGTGCACAGCTAATGTGCAAAAACATTCTAATGCTACAGCCGCCTAGAAATGTATTGAGACGCCCACCAGCGGCCAAGCAAATCCAAGCTAATGTGTACAAATAGGAAGCGGCGATCGCAGATCCTTCGACAAATATAATCAAATATCTGAGTAACCTTATGGTCACGCAGAATGGCCGTGGGAACTGAGACGCTGGCGCCTTATTTTCTGTGTACGGGATCGCAGATGTAGGCAGGTACATGCCGCAAAAACGGTCACAACGCGACCACGTTTTTACCATGACTCTCTGTTACCTCCCACAAAACAGCTCCTGTCATGTCAATCACTTGCGAATAAATCCTCACTACAACCGTAGTCGCATTTGAACGCAATTCAATCGCCACACGTGCACATTCCAGCGAAGACACCTGTGCAGTCCACTGAGAATCGCTCGACTGCGTGAACATCGAAATAGCATTCACATGGTGCCTTATAAATAAAAGTTAATAATAAATAAAATAGTAATAATAATCAACATACTGCTCAAATAATAGTCCCTCATTCTGCCGTTCATGTACGATCTGTTCTATAGCAAAGTTGTGCTTTACGCAAGCAGATAATAAATAACAAATAGTACTAGATAATGTCATTTAATTTATCATAATAAATCTCAGGAACAATCAAATCTATTTTTTTAGATAACAATATACGATGCCATTATCTCTTCTGGGCAGATATGCAACCCAAATACTCTGTGCAGATTTTCTATTGCTTAAATCAAACTTCCATTATTTGCCCGGCTTTTTGTATCATAAAACATTAAAATTCGTGAGGTTAATCAAACTGGCTGTACATCAAGTAATAAAACCGCCAGTAGCTTAATAGCCAGCATCACAAAGACAGAGTCACAATGTATCGTTAGTGGTTATACAACCCCCTTCAGCACTTTGAGAAAACACAGTTTTTCTTGATGTGACTTACAAAGGTCATAGAATTTTCATTTACATTTGCAACAAACTTTATAGGAAAATGCTAATTCAGCTGCAGTGTTCTGACGGAGTATACAGCGAGAGAGCCAAAGGCGTAGAAAAGGGTTGTGATGTTGCTGATTCCAGTGTGAAGAAAAAAATAATATTGGTCATAATTATTATCAAATCTAAATATTATCAAATCTAGACATGTTTTGTTTTCTTTTCTCTAAAGCACCATGGGCTCTATGTACTAAGCCTTGGAGAGTTCAAGTTGATGGAGATAAAGTACCAACCAAGCAGCTTCTAACTGTCATTTTGCAAAGGTTCACATTTTTAACCTCCCTCAGCAGCCTATAGCCTAACCCTAATGTTGACATCATGTAGACAGTACTAAAATGTCAACATATTAGAATGTTAACATCATCCCTGTTGGCCTAGCGGTGACTTACCTTGCTCCCAATGGCTACAGCAAGTCCAGCGTGGCTTCCAATTGACTGTGACTTCTGGGTCAGCACTGTTATCCTCTGGTGTTCCGGTGAGTATTTCTCTGCTATTCTTAACCCTAATCCCTACCCCTAACCCTCCCTCTAGTGTCTAACCCCACCCACAGCCTAGCCTTAACCTCCCCCCGCAGCCTAACCCTCCCACCCGCAGCCTAACCCTTTAGCCAGTGGTGGCTAATTCAAATAGGGGATCCATACCAACTGCCAGTGAGTCCCAGCCGGTGATGTTTGGAGTGGCAGTTGGTGTGGCTCCCCTATTTGAATTTTGGACTGCGCTGCAGCCCCATCTCTAGAGCCACCACTGCCTCCAGCCCATAGCAAAACCTTAGTATCAACAATTTGACAATGTTGACATTTCACCTGTCAACATTCTGACAATATCGACATTTTGACATTCTCTGAACCTGTGGCAGTACTAGCAATGGATCACAGGTTGCACCGTCCATGTGTGTTTAATGCTGGATATTTAAAAAAATAACACATAAAAAGACACAAGCTTTGATGAAGTCAGAACACTCGGGTGAAACGCATCAGCTGGTGTCTGCAAATGTACTGCTTGAGACAGTGGATGCAGGAAACTTGATCCATACAGTATGAAGGCAAAACTGTTTTACTTGGCTGGGGAGTCCAATTCCTCATTATTAGCAACAATATTCAGCGAAGACTGAGAGTAGGCAATTTAAAGTGTCAACTACCACAAGTACGACACAAATGGGCGCCTAAGAAACATTGGTTGGGCAGACTGATTGCATATTATAATTGGGTTGGGTCAGAATGCTGATGCCTGAATATAAGTTGCCTAACTGTAGCCCCTAACCCACCTTTTCCACAGTCTAACCCTAACCCTTTCACCCGCAGCCTAATCCTAACCCTCCCGTTTTGCAACCTAACTCTAATGTTCCCTCTAGTGTGTAACCATAACCCTAAACCTAACCCTAGTACTTACCATCGGGATGCCGGTGGTTGGGATTCTGGAGCTGGGATGGTGACTACATCCCTTCTAATTATGCACTGATACTATTTGGAGATAGGCTGATTCTCTATATTTGTTCAACAAAGTTCCACACTAATGTCTCTATGCAGGGACATATTAAGAGAGGAGGGGGTCTGTGTGCATCCACGGTCCGGGGCCCCCTCCACTCTCTTCGGCAGCCGGCCATGCACTGACCACATCGGACTAGTGCCCAGAGTCTACTGCCCATTTTCCTGGCGAATTCTCTACTGCATATGCCTAAAACGCAGGGAAAATGGCCTCGGTGGCCATTTTCCAGGAGTTTTGTGCACCGCTCTCTATGATGCAATGAAGTGCTATATTCCAGCAACATTAGCTGAAAAATAGACTCTCAACTGCTTTGTGTCATTTATCAAAGATTCAACGCTGGAGAAAGCAGAGGTTTCACCGGCCTTACCCAATTTACTGGCGCTTATGGCGTTTCGCTGCTGTCTAACCCTATCTATGGAATGGTGTTACTTGTATCCAGCAAAGGGGAGCAGATAAGATTATGCACACGTGCGGACGTCTGCTTGACGGCAATGTTATACTGCTGGCAACCTAGAAAAGGACGTGGGCCAAAGAGTTAGATACCACAGAAAAGCACTGGGTAGGTAAGTACTGATGACTATCAGTAATATCCTACTCTAGGATGACTTTTATATTTGTCCCCAGGATTGGCCTAAAGGCAGGAAGCCACAACTAGGTGCATTTCAAAATGTCTTGTACCACCGACACTTCTCAGAGCCCAGCCGAGGGGGGGTATATGGCTCTCATTAGGATTATCCCCAACCTCTTTGATAGGAAGATGTCCTAGCTCCACTGAAATGTCACAGAAGTGAATCCATCTCTAACGGACATATCTCACAATGGGGTCTATTTACTAAGCAGTGATAAGAGACAGCGTGAAAAGTGATAAGAAAGTGATAAGGTGCCAGCCAATCAGCTCCCAACTGTCATTTTTCAAACACAGCCTGTGAGATGGCAGTTGGGAGCTGATTGGCTGGCACCTTATCACTTACTTATCACTTTTCACTCTGTCTTTTATCACTGCTTAGTACATAGACCCCTATATCTTTGAACAGAAAGGTTACATATAAGAATATTGGCGCTATACAATAGAGTGATGGTTCGATGGGGAAGATGATAAAAACTCTCTATCTGCATCGTGTCATTGAAAGAGTAAATAAGCTCCTGTGACTGACTGACGTCTTTTCTTACTGCAGGGATAATATTGCCAGCTGATTTGTGAAGCATGGACTTTGATACTTTGCAGTGTTACTTTATCTGCAGATGTGACCAATGGGTTTATGCTCTAGGAATCCTAATCCTTTAAAATAAAATGAATATAAAAGAGAAATAATCTGTGACAGGGATATTTCTAGCCTTTTAAGTTTCTATTTTAAAGCAGTAATGCCAGATAGATTTTTTTTTTTTTTAAATAGCTATTTTAGTTCCTTTGAAGCATATATCTGATAGTTATCTTTCCTAGCTGTTCTTCCACAAATCAATATCGCCTTTCAAAATCTCTATGGAGGGAAAACAAATATGGCCGCCAGACATAAATACATGCTCAAAGATTCTCAGCATGTCATGTGATGGCAGAGGGGGACTAGGAGGGAGAGGATGTCACAGTAAAAACAACACGAGGGGTATTCCAAAGCATCAATCATGTGTCATGTGACAGTAGTTGCCTTGGTGGTCATGTGACTTTGGATGCATGCAGAATTATCAATCATTAATAGCAGTGTGAAGAACCAAAAGAAAATGGTAAATTTCATCATTCTTCTTATACCTACATTTTTCTGGGTTGGGTACGGGATGCCGGTGTTCAGGATCCCGGCGGTTGAAATCCAGATATGGTTAGGATACTGACACCTGTTGGTAGGTATCCTAATCCTCCCCCTCTACCTAATCCTCCCTCCCCGGTGCCTAAACCTAACCTCCCCCCAGTGCCTAAACCTAACCTACCCCTCCCTGCACCCTAAACCTAAACCTCCCCCCTTAGTGCCTACCCCTAACCCTTCCCCTAACCCCCTACTTACCTTTGGGATGCTGGCGGTCAGGATCCCGACACCTGTCAGAATCCCGGTGCCGGCATCCGACAGTCGGGATGCCAGTGCCAAGATTCTGACAGGTGTCGAGATTCCAGCGCCGGTATTCTGCGCGTCGGAATCCTCTGTACTGGGATACTGAACATTTTTTTAATGGGATTGCTGCTTTAATTCACCTCAATTGTTCCCTGTAGTTAAACTTATTCCCACATTTTAATTCACTTCATTTCACCTTCTCAATAAACTTCCACATTTCCCCTTCAATTGATCTTTAGAAATTGTACTTCTTCGTGTTCTCAATTCACTTTCTACAAAAACATCTGTGATTTCTCTCTCTCCAAACACTGTTATCCTTTCCCTTTCTCAACAGGATGATATCTTTTCACATTCTCAAAGGGCCACATTCACTTACCCGCCAGCCACTGCCTCATTTGTTTCTAGCGACTTTGCGGGATGTGTCTCTGTAGCTTATTCCTCCTCTCAGAGTCACAGCCTATGGAGGTGCGGGCAGAAATCAGTGTACCAGAATTATGAACACTGGCCCTGATTCAGAGCCAGACACTCTTTCAGAGTGCTCGCTCTGAATCAGGGCATTTTTAATTTTTGAATGGTCCCGGCCTCCTGGCCGCTCGCTAAGCTGTGGGTGACCACCCACAGCTTTTGCGAGCGGCCAGGTGATGGTCTTGACCATCGCGACCATCGGGCTTGCGACGAGACCCTTGTGGTACGGTTGATGCTTATGATATACTGTATGCTGATGTTTAATTGTTACTATAAACTATGTTCCTCGCTTTGTTATTTTTATTGAATGATGTACTGACTAAAAGTATATAGTAGACCATGATCCTTACTCCCCATGCCCCCAAGGAGATGGAGGAACCAGTGCCAAGTCTTTTTGTCTGCAAGAGATTTCTCCTTCCCTAGGAAACTTGTCCTACACTTTTTTCAACTTTTTAAGAAACAAACTGTATACACCACAGAGGCAGGGGGTATCTATAATAGATGCAGGGTGTGCAGTGCACACGGGCCCCCGAGTCTGGGGGGGAGACCACACCGCACACCCTGCACTCATATTATTTAAAACCTACCTCTCCGAGATCCTGCCCCGGGTGTCAGCGCTGTACAAAAAGCCAGAAAAATGGCCACCGTGGCCATTTTTACGGCATTTTGCGCATGCACAGTCGACTCCAGGCACACTCTAGTGTCCAGAGTCTACTAATGCTCCAGTGGCTGGCCAGCCGCGTCAGTTGGCTGCCGGCCGCCGGGAAGAGAGGAGGAAGCCCCGGACGGGGGAATGCACATGGGCCCCCTCCTTTCTAAAGATGCCCCTGCACAGAGGACAATACAGATGACTAAGGGACCTGATTCTGTGTCATACGCAATGATACAGATAGCAATTCTTTTGTTATGGGAGTGTCGCAGGCGTGTCACTGAAGTGGCTGCGAGCTCAGGTGCATAATCGTTCATATTAGAGGCCATACTCTGATGAACAATCTGCAACTACTATAGGGCTCGTGCAAGTTTTGATTGTGAGACCGCCAGGAGAAAAGTCACAGAAGAGCACAGATAGCAAGGTGCAGTACGATACTATTGTGGGCACTGGAAATTACTCTTCCCAGCATGCTCTGGAGTGAGGGAGGAAATGAGGTCGGAGTCGTCAAACATGGGGGAATTGGCATCAAATCAGAGGAATACGGAGGAAACGTATCGAAGTGCGGCTGTACAGGGAGCAATTGCAGTCATTGCTGGAACTGGTGCCTCATGAAGCAGAGCTGTGGGGAGAAGGAAAGCCGCATAGCTGAGTCCATGGAGCCTGCTTGGTACATGAATCAAAGTGAGAGTCAGTACTGTGGACAGAAATGCGGCAAGGAGAAGCAAAGTCAGAAAGAATAACAACATTGTAGAGAGACTAGAGGCGAAGGGCAGGACTAATACTCCCAGTGAAAGAGCTACAGGTCTTAAGCTCGGTACACACTTAGCGATGTGTATCCAGATGATATGTCAGCCCAACAGGCCGACATATATTACTGCGGGTACACATTTAGCGATGTAATGAACGATGGAGAGGCCAACTGGACAATATCGCATGCGACCGCAGGAGCGCGCAGACAGTCTGTACACGTTGGGTGATCCAGCCGATATGGGTATGAAATCCCGGCGGTTCGGGATGACTACATCCCATCGGGCCGACTATGTCCTAGTGTGTACCCAGCATTACAGAGGAAGTTGAATGTTTGACAATAAAAGCTGCCAGCCTTACAGAGAAAGCTGCCAGTCTTGACAAAACAGCTGTCAATCCATAAGGGAAAGTTGCCAGGATACTAGATAGGGCTTCCGGAATCATTAAGGGAAATGCTAACCCCAGATAAGAGCCTACTATTACCGGAGAGTAAGCTGGCAGAAACCTGTTACGAGCTATCGGAGTCCAGAGGGAGTCCAGGTTCAGTCCATAAGGAGTATTGGATGGTTTCAGGGCCTGATTCAGCAAAGATCGCAACTGCGATTGCAATAGCGATTGCGCACGCAGTCTACTATTCCATTGCGATCGCTATGCCGTTGCAGCACTACATAAGGACACCCACCTTACCTTACACACATCCATAATGTTTAGCAAGACTGTGAAACCATCAGTACCATCGAGTATCATCGCAGCCTCACGCACACTTGCACAAGGTCTGACCTTAAATTGCTAACCTCTTGGCACACTATGAGTAGTAAGGAAGTGAAAGGGAACGCAGTGGATAATTTATGCACCCCCATGCAACGGCGTTCAAACGCACTGGCACGCCTGCATTTCGCTGAATACCGACAGCAGCATCCCGACAGTCAGAATCCCGACACCCAAAGGTAAGTATCTTTACACTAACCTCTAAACCACCCCCTAACCCACCTTTTCTGCAGCATAACCCTAACCATCCCTCCCCACAGCCTAATTCTAACCCTGCTCCCTCCTGCAGTCTAACCCTAACCCTTCCTCCCCCCTGCAGTCTAATGGGGGGCATCCACTACAAGATCTGAAAACGACTGCACAATTACGAGCAGACGTTCAGTGCAGGGTCATCCATCATCTGGAAACATGCTGAGCCTGACGATATCGTCAGGTTGACTAGCATGTTTGCATGATGATAGATGTCTAAAAGACCAAATTTTCAAACTATGTTTGCACGATTATCGAACGATTTTATCGTTATCGTTCAATCGTTCAACTTTATCATCTAGTGGATACCCCCCTTAACCATTCCTCCCCCCTGCAGCTTAACCCTAACCCTCCATCCCCACAGCCTAATTCTAACCCTACCCCCTGCAGCCTAACCCTCCCTCCCCCCTGCAGCCTAAGCCTAACCCTCCATCCCCTGAGCCTAATTCTAACCCTACCCCCCCTGCAGCCTAACCCTCCCTCCCCCCTGCAGCCTAACCCTCCCTCCCCACAGCCTAATTCTAACCCTACCCCCCCTGCAGCCTATCCTTCCCTCCCCCCTGCAGCCTAACCCTCCCTCCCCACAGCCTAATTCTAACCCTACCCCCCCTGCAGCCTAACCCTCCCTCCACCTGCAGCCTAACCCTCCCTCCCCGCACCTTAACCATAACCCTCCCTCCCCGCAGCCTATCCCTCCTAGTGCCTAGCCCTAATTCTAAACCTAACCCTGACCCTCATACTTACCCGCCATCATGCTAATGCGGACATTCTCACCCCGGTATTCTGGCCCCGGGATGGCGAGCGCCGGCATTCTGTGCACTGGGATCCCATCTACACCCCCTTTCCATATGTATGTGTGTGCATATAGTATCACTGTCATATTGATGTTTTGCCTTGCGCTCGCATTTCCCTAATTTGTGTGTCCAATTATCTAGTGGCTCAGTGGAGAATTCAGACAGAGTTTTAATGAACAGTTTCCAAGGGGCGCCATTTTTTTATTTGCCCGGGGCACCATCACCCCTACTTACACCTCTGCTCGGTTCCCCTTTTTGCCCCAAAATATCCTTTATACTGTCTTTATATCCATGCAAATACTTCTGTCCTGTGCATAATCCGGATAAGCTTAAACTACTTTTGCATATCTTTTTTGCTGTCTTTTGTTTCTCAGCAATCAGGGAATAATAAAATATATACTGAAGATAGATCACTACTTTTATTTTACACTCTGAATTATCTATAACCAGACTCCCTATTAACAAATGCGCCAGTTAAAGCCGACATTGAATCAACAGTAATAATTTTACGAACTATAAACAGTACCGTGAAAATAGCAGACTCATAAACATGCAGCCTGTTATGGTAATTTGCATTCATTATTCAGGGACCCACGCTGAAATAGGTTGAGTTTAAGCACGTTTTAGACTACAGAAAAATATTTCCTTAAGTTGATCATTCCCCAGATGTAAAGATCCTCAGTCACCTTATTCTGAATTCTGATGTTTTGTAGAGTGTGGCTGACAGCAAAACAGGTGAATCCTTTAATTAAGTGGCATCTCGAGTATGCAGATAAAGTTAGAGGTACTGTAGCTTGGGAGGGTGGGTGTCAAAAAAAAAAAAAAACCTGCTACTCATGTTAGTTCAAGAAATGACATGAAAGTCTCTGATTAGGAAGATGGCGGCCACTGTCACCCACAGAAGTGTGATTTAACTATTTCAGTACAGAATTTAGGGCCTGGTTTAGACAGTGACAAACACAGGACTTACTGGGGGGGGGGGATTTATATATATATAATATCTTCCATTGCTCTCAAGGTAAAGCTGCTAAATCTTACATAGTTATTTAGTATAAAAAAAAAGTAAGCTATTAGACCACATAGCAACAACGCGACAAGGAGCCAAATCTTATACTTACGTTTATATAAAATTCATTAGTCTGTTTGTGTGTGTGTGTTTGTCTATCCGCTTATGCATTCGGACACCCATGTACCGATTGGCATGAAGAGAATGCGAGGTGGTCCAGTTGGATCCTGGCCAGGTTTTAGGTGGGTTAGATCAGACCTCCCACTGGTGTATGCTGGACAGAACTTTGACCCAGGGAGCCTGTTCTGGGCCTTCCACTGGATGGATCTGGGCGACATCACATAATAAAATGTAATAACTTCAAAATACACCCCTGTACCCCTGGAATGAAAACAATGCAAGGTGGTCCAGTTGATTACTGGCCAGGTTTGGGTTAGGGTCCCAGTTGGACCTCTTGTTTTTGTACACTGGGCAGAACTGTGACCCAGTGTACACCCGACTGCCAGTTTGCGTAGATCTCCATCAGAACCTTCCATGTATACATCTCTATCAATTACAGTAGTGGGAATAATTATGGAAACACTATTAAAATAAAGACTTGTGGAATATCTCATATCCAACAATTTACAGGATCCCAAATAGCATGGGTTTACTCAGGGGAGATCATGCCAAACAAATATTATTGACTTTTTTGACTGGGTGACAAAAGTAATAGATCAAGGGGGGGCCGTAGATGTAGCTTATCTAGACTTTAGTAAGGCTTTTGACACGATCCCACATCACAGACTGATAAACAAACTGGAAAGCTTGGGATTGGATTCTATGACTGTTGAATGGATAGGATCTTGGTTGCAGGATAGGAAACAGAGAGTTGTAGTATTCACGGGAGGGAAAGGCAACCAGTGGAGTACCCCAGGGATCTGTATTTGGGCCAGTGCTTTTTAATATCTATGTTGGTGATATTGCAAATAATATTAAAGGGAAAGTATGCCTTTTTTGCAGATGACACAAAAGTATGCAACAGGGCAGATACACCAGGAGGGGTAAAACAAATGACGGAGGATCTGGGTAGACTAGAGGAATGGGCAAGAACATGGCAATTACAGTTTGATGTAAAAAATGCAAAATCATGCACTTGAGTCCCAATAACCTAAAAGGCTAAATATAGTATCAAGGACACTATAATGGAAAATACAGAGGAGGAAAGGGATTTAGGAAGTCACCATTTCAGATGACTTGAAGGCAGGCAAGCAATGCACCAAAGCATTGAGGAAGGCAAGTCAGATGCTTGGTTGCATAGGGAGAGGAATTAGTAGCAGGAAATAAGAAGTGATAATACCACTGTATAGGTCATTGGTACGGCCTCATCTAGAATACTGTGTTCAGTTCTGGAGGCCATATCTCCAGAAGGATATAGACACATTAGAAACTGTACAAAGAAGGGCAACTAAAATGGTGCATGGCCTACAGCACAGGACTTACCTAGAAAGACTAAAAGATCTTAATATGTATAGTTTGGAACAGAGAAGGGAAAGGGGGGACATGATAGAAACTTTCAAATACATGAAGGGTTTTAACAAAGGACAGAAGGGAAGCATTCTTCAAAGGAAGAAATGTACAAGAACAAGAGGACATGCACTGAGACTGGGGGGAGGTAGGTTCAGGGGAAATTTGAGGAAAAATTACTTCACAGAAAGGGTAGTGGATAAGTGGAATAGCCTCCCATCAGATGTGGTTGAAGCTAAAACGGTGGAACAATTTAAACACGCTTGGGATAGGCATAAGAATATCCTTAAGAGAGACGTAAGGAGCAAATAGGGTTGAAGTTGCATGATACATGAAAAGGGGCAGACTAGATGGGCCAAGTGGTTCTTATCTGCCGTCAAATTCTATGTTTCTATGTATTATCACAATCTAGAAATAGAGTTTACCATATCTATGAAGTATACTTACTAAAGTTTCGTGTTTTTAGTGGAAATGTTGCCCACGGCAACCAATCAGATTCTAGCTATTATCTTCTAGAAGGTGCTAGATAAATGGTAAGTAGAATCTGATTGGTTGCTATGGCCAACATCTCCACTTCTAAAAACTCTCACTTTAGTAAATATACCCCTAGGTGTCTGTTGGCTGCAATACATTGGCCTGAGCTCATAGTTGCATGCTTTACCACTGTAGCAAATGTTTCACAGTCTTGACCAGGTATTCTTTGGCATCTAGCACAGCTATGTAACACTCAGCCTCACCATTTGTGACTTGCATTTGATTTTAAATGGTCATTTACATCACTTTGTAATTGAGTCAATGTCCATGTTTCATTTTTAGTCAAGTAATCAATTTCCTCTTGTGCTGCCATTTCCCATCTATTGGCTTTTTCCCTTTGGCAGTTAACTGATCACTTGCCAAGAGTTAGGTTCCAATATCTGTTCTGTGTGAGGGTTGTGTGAGAGACTTGGACTGGGCTGATTAATGTGACCTTGTTCACTTTCACTGTTGCGTATTCAGGGATCTATGTACAGCACTAAGCCTTGGTGAGAGATAATGTAGAGAGAGTAAAGTACCAACCAATGAGCTCCTAACTGTCATGCTACATGCTGTGCTTGAGAAATGACAGTTATCCCTCTCCACTTTATCTCTCTCCAAGGATTAGTATATCTCCCCCTCAGAGTGAATTATAGATGTTGAGGAGGGTTTTGTGGATTGAGGGGCCTATTCATTAAACGTAAAAAATTATTTGGAGATAATTAGCTTTAGAACTCTCATGGAGTTCTAGCTAATTATAGGTGGAATTCATCATTCCACCTCTCCATAAGTATCTATTCCGAAAAGCTGTCATTTTTGCGATGACAGCTTTTCAGGAAATAGATACTTTTTCCTCTCTACACTACCTTATCGCATCTGGAAACAGTGCTGCGCATGCGCTGTTACATCTGTAAAACCAGCGCATGCGCAGCACTGCCTACAGATGCGTTAAGTTTCGTTCCCCCCCTCCCCCCTCCGCTCACCTTCCCCCCCCCCCCCCGACTTACCTGTCCGCGCAGCAGCCTCCGGCTCCGTCCTGCTGGTCTGTCATGTGGTTTCCCAGCAGACCACATGACAGATTAGAAAAAAAAAAAACTTTTTGCTGCACACATGTCCGACCAGCCTCCGGAGCCTGAGGACGGAGCAGAGCGCCGGAGGGACTCGTCGGGGGACTTGCACACGCGGATACAGGTAAATTTCACCTGCTATTCGCCACCTCACAGTGGCAAATAGTAACTGCATCAAATTCCAAAAATTTATAATTTTCGGAATTTGATGAATACCATAATTTCCACATCCCCATACTAATGTACTAATGTATGGGGAGTGTGGAAATTAACGCAGGGGAACTTAGCAAGGAGATATCTGTGATATCTCCTGTGCTAAGTGGCTACATGAATACCAAAATAACGTTATTTAAGGAAAATGTCCTTAAAAACGTAATTTTAGTGTTGATGAATAGGCCCCTTAGTGTCACAGAGTTTCCAGGTTGCACTATTTTTATCTCCTACTGCGATAAATATGAATATTGGGCGTGATTCAGGAGCACAGGCAATTGCAATTACGTATGCATATCGAGCGATTGTTAACCACTGCGTATGTGTATGTTCCGCACTGCGTGTGCGCTACTATCGCACTGCAATTACGGACGCACTGGGGAATCCATCGCAGAGTGAGTGTTTGGGGATGGTGATGGGGGAGTGGTTGAAAAAAACACAGGCGTGCCTGTCCGTTTGAACGCCGTTTCATGGGCGTGCATAAATTAGCCACTGCGATTGCCTACGCACCTTGAGTACTCTCTACATGCGACAAGACTTGCAGTTTCTGTGGCTGATCAGACCTGGTGTCAATGCTGCGTGACGGGCCGATGTGCATCTATGGTACCGATGTATACGCAGGGAGTACAAGGTACGGATGTGAGAAAGCAGCAGTGGGTGTCTCTATGCCGGCTGAGCTGTGGCAGGCATTAGTATACTTTCGTATCTGCGTTCCGTACAAATTCCCAGCTGCATACGCAATAGCGATCCTTACTGAATCAGACCCATTCTCTAATCAGAGGTCGGTAGTGTCAGAACTGAATACAAAATACACAGGGTCTGATACCAGGGGCGCCGTGAGGGGAGGGGCGGGTACAAATTCCTGAGTGGCCCGTAGGGGGCCCGGGTCCGACGCCGCCCCCGCCCCTCCCTCACAGCAGCCCAGCACACAGCGCATGCTGAGCTGCAGTGGAGACTGCTCGTGGCTGCTGAGCAGCAGCCACAGGAGTCTCCTATGCCTGTGGGGGGGAGCGATCACACTGATCGCGCCCCCCGCTGGCTTTGTGCCGGGCTGAGGTGGCTGTGAACGCCCCCTCGCCAGCGTGCGGCGCTGAAAATCTTTTTTTTCCGAAGTGGGCATGGCCACGCCTCCCGTGATTAGGCCACACCCCCTGTTACCCACGCCTGTCGCGGCTCTTGGCGGACCTTTCTGATACACAGGTGCAGCAACAGTGTCTCTGTCTTTATGCCAATAGCGCGACTGAATCTCAGCCTCCTGAGACTCCCACAGGCGGCGGCGCTATTCCGTTGTGGGGCATACTAAGATGAACCATTTTGCATCATTGGCTGTGACTTCAAATGTTGCCCCAACCCTGGCAGGTGCAATTTCGCCATCTGAACATGGCCACCTGGGTCAGCACAACTGCATCTTTTGTCATAAGCAAAGCGCCACGTACGGCTAGCCACCCGCATTACCTCCCCGGAATGCCCACTGAAAATCAATCTCTCTGTGCGCAGTTTCAACCTGCGTCTTACGGCGGTAACCATCGGGGCGCATGCGCAGGCTGAAAACATTGGCCGGTTGTGTGCGGCATCACCGCTGCGTGCACCTCCGAATAAGGCCCGCAGTGTGTCTTACTGACACTTACTGACGTGATGTGAACACTAATGTTAATGCTACTATATGCACGTCCTGACTCAAACACATCACTCCTCCGTCCACGAGTTTAGCCATCATCATTATCATCTGCATTTACAACGAACCCATGCGCCAGCTGCAGGAGAAGCCACTGAATTGGATCTTCACAATGCATGACTAGACTAGCACTGGCTTAGTGACTGTGGCTACATGCTCAGGACACGGTTCTTATGAATGCGTTCGCAGTGTTGCGGGGCCGGCTCCAGGGGTAGCCGCGCCCTGTGCCGGAAGGATGTAAAGCGCTCTCTAGTTGAAAATGGGGGCGTGACCTAATTATGATAGACCACACCCCTATGTGACGTCATTTGGGGGCGTGCCTGCATGGCACGCCTCCCATGAAACGTCAGGCTGGGGGCGAGCCCAGCACTTCATCACTAGCTGGGCTTCCCCCAGCACTGAACGGATGTCGCGCGCATGTGCGCAGCATTCATTCATCTACTCCGGAGTCCAGCACAGCGGTGGGGGTTCCCAACCTCCTGACCAGACCACCCGCGGGAAACTTCGTCCCACGGGTAGAACAGCGGGACAGTGCTGAAATCAGGATGTTGGGAGGGGTGCGCCCTCTATGGGGTGGCGCCACTGTTCGACCGCATTGGTCAAAACCCCCTGTAGTGTTGCTGTCAAGAAGATGTCACTCAGGAGATGGCTTTCCAGAGGAAGGTAAGTATACTTTGGGTGCAAGGTGTGGGGTGCAGGACCCACCTGGACCAAGGAGACTGTGTGCACAGCACACCCTGAGCCCATTATAAATAGGCCTATGGGGAGAGCGCAGGTACTGTAAAGGAGACTTTATGTTTTTAATCGCACCCAAACCTCAAATAGGTTGTTTTAGATCAGTGGTTCTCAAACTCGGTCCTCAGGACCCCACACAGCTCACGTTTTCCAGGTCACCCAGCAGGTGCACAGGTGTATTCATTACTCACTGACACATTTTAAAAGATCCACAGGTGGAGCTAATTATTTCACTTGCGATTCTGTGAGGAGACCTGGAAAACATGCACTGTTTGGGGTCCTGAGGACCGAGTTTGAGAACCTGTGCTTTAGATCAAGTTCTACCAAAGTAAACCCAAAAACCTAAATTCAGGGAAATTACAATATGGGAAGGGGGTTTATAAGCTGCCAGTGTCTGGAAGTGTTGCTTTGGTACATTAAATGCAATATTACTTATGCTGGGCATACACGCTACAATTATCTGTCAGATATCTGTCAAATCTGTCTGGTGGGAAGGAAAATCTGGTCCGTTTTCTAGTGTTTGGGAGCAAATTTCTATTGTCATTTGCTCCCATACATTACCAGGTTTTCATTCCAACCAGCCAGATTGGACAGATATCTGACAGATACTTGTAGAGTGTATGCCGTGGTTTATTAAGGCCCCCATACATCAGAGATTGATTGCAGCAATCGTGCAATTTGCAATCGATTGTGTATAAAAATCCTTCCCTTTTTCAATCGATTGTGGCAATTCTGCAATCTGCAATCGATTGAAAAAGGGAAAGATTCTTATACACAATCGATTGCAAATTGCACGATTGCTGCAATCAATCTCTGATGTATGGGGGCCTTAATAAACCACATAGAATCGCAAGTGAAATAATTAGCTCCACCTGTGGACCTTTTAAAATGTGTCAGTGAGTAATGATTACACCTGTGCATCTGCTGGGTGACCTGCAAACATGAACTGTGTGGGGTCCTGAGGACCGAGTTTGAGAACCACTGGTATAAACTGTTACAGACTTATTTTTTTCTCACTGTTACTGACTATCAATAAGCTTACTTACCATCTGCATCAAAAATAGCACAAGTAAAGGAAATGTCAGAAGCATCCACATTATTAAATTTCCAAAACCTTAGACTAAGTGATTAGGCAAAAAAATAAACTAGTATTTTATTTACTAAATAAATGCGCCTTTCAGAGTCTAATTCTTTACAAAGTGTCCGTTGTGCTATAATTCCATTACCACTGTGCTTCAGATCAAATTACTTACTGTGTGTAATTATTCTCGAAACCATTTACCAACCTTTATTATTCTATCACGCCTGAATCCTTTGCAGGAGATGTGCACTAGGAAAATGTAATTAAATCACAGCTAAAACACCCATTACATTCCAGACAGTGAAAGCTTCACAAACAAATATCATTGCTTCAGGATGCTGAAATTGGAAACTGGAAGTACCAGGACAGTGTTGGCTGGGAATCCAACTCATGGCGCAATAATGAATTAAGGAGCTGATTCAGCACAGGACGGAATTGCAAAGTGGCACGCAAGCAGCATTGCAATTCCTTCCTAGCAATTATGGTAATGCAGCAGGAGGCATCATCTCCCCTGCATGCTTTACTTATCCGAGATGTGTCCAAGGACGCAGCATCGGATAATCTGCGATAACAGATGGCTAAGTGACCCATGAGGTCACGCAAGCCGGCCGCCGCAGATACAAGAAAGAGGCCAGGAAATCTCCATCAGCCGGTGGAGATCCCCCCCGTCCCACAACGGTGGCGACGCGTTTCCGTTTTGGGAAACGGAGGCTGTCGCCACCCCCTCCCGCCCACAAATGGCAGAAGACTGTTGATCACTGGCAGTCTGCGCCGCTCTGTGTGCGATCACGCAGCACGGGTCCGCCGCCTGTGCAGATTCCTGACCATCAGGATTCTGTGTTCAGCACTGCACATACATGCACTGCTAAATAAACCGTTAAGACTGGGAAAGAGCAAAACTTCTTGTGTGATCTCTGGGGAACTTCAATGGGAACAATTTACAATGCTCCCTTGTCTTTGGACCTGATTCAGAGATGTACACTATTCCCTTCAGCCTTTGGGCCTGATTCAGACCCGTTCGCTAGCAAGCAATCGCTCGGAGCGAGCGATGTTTTGCAAAGTGCGCATACGTATGCATCGCAGTGCTCGTATGCGAACTAGTCTGAATGATCAGAAAGCAATTGCTCGCCCAGCAGAGACAGCCCAGCTGAATGAGTGACAGGAGAAGCTGTTTGTGGGTGGTAACGGGCAGGCTACTGGAAACGGGGGAGTGGAGGTGAGGACGTAGGTGTCTTAACGCCATTTCAGAGGCGTGCATAATTAACAGGCAGCATCATACTACACGTCACCTGGTTGAATTATACACTGAAGTGTTCGCAGTGCTTGTGGTAGGGTACAGTCAACCGCAAGCACTGCAGTCACTTTCGATGGAACCCGATGCACCGATGGTTGGAGATGACGTGCGCTAGTGGGTGGCTAAAGACTGGCTGGTGGGCGTTTGCATACACAAAGTGATCGCATGCCAAGACATAGTGGGCGTGCTTATTCCTTGCCGTGCGATCGCCTGCCTTGACGTCACTTAGCTGAATTTGCATACGCTGGGAGCGAGTGTCCGCATCTAGCGACCTGTCTGAATCAGGCTCTTTGTACGCAACAGCTGTGCGAAATTATGCAAACATCACGGAAATCATCATGTGTATAAAAGACGCCTCCTGCCGGCTTCTGTGATTGGCTGAGGACCAACTTCGGACATCTGAGTAACCCTCAGGTTGTGCAAAAAAAAAAAATACATGCAGGTGCACACTCTAAGCACTAAGACCGGACTTGCCTACTCCCCCACAACACCCAGGAGGCTCCCGAAAATTAGGTGGTGCTCCCCATCGGTCAGAAACGTGGGCAAGTATCCCGGAGCCGACCATCGTCCACCCCCAGCCGCCTACTTACTGGGAGAAGTAGGCGGTCCAGGCGGCAGATGACGTGATTTGCACTGAATCGCGTCTTTGTATCCATGCCACCCGCTGCACAATGTCGGTAATCTATTCATTGTATAGCAGGGGGCATGGCCACAATGAAGCGATCGCGCTGCTACGGCCCCCCACACTGCCTGCTATGCCGAGCCAGATCCCCCGTACCGCCCACTATGTAAATACAGGTTATATGGGTTGCCCGGTGTAATCAGGGTGCAGAGGCCTGTAAATCTGCATCAGAAGACGCAGATCCTGGCCTCGGAAAGCAACA